>JADHZA010000362.1:0-22291 GCA_018831705.1 Torrubiellomyces zombiae
GAGAGATTGAGCGCTACGACGGAGGAGGAAATGAGGGCATTGAAAGCACTATCAGGTGGGCGTCAGAGCTGGACGACACTCCCGGCATGATGGGAATGGGGATAGTCTTACCTGGTCGATGCTAAGAAGATGAGGCCAAATAGGATGACAATGACCGACGTCAGCATCAGGCCGTTCAAAGGGAGGCCGAGCTGAGGATGAACTTTGGCAAAGATACGGGACGCGGGCAAACCGCCATCTCTGTTATTCTTTAGCAAAGTATGGTGAGTGCATGGACGGGGCATCTGACCTGGCGAATGCAAAGACCATTCTACTCGTCGTGGTCATGACGCTCAGCGCGGCAAAGAGAAGACAAAGCAAAGGAAGGCTGGCAGGAGTCGACGTCAGTGATGTCAGGTCTCCAGTAGAAGAATCGCTAAAGAAGTGACTGACACGAGAAGACAAACGGCTCCGGCGTTACTTTTCGTGGCATTGATCAGGATCTGAAGGAGAGGACCTGCGGGTGACTCGATGACCGTTTTGATGTTGCCGGACACGAAGAGCAAGACGACGAGGAAGATGGCGCCGGTGAAGATGCCGATGCCGACGCAGAGAACCATAATCCTGGGGCCTTGAATGGACGCGTGGGGAATTTCTAGGGACACATTCGAGTCAGATTAAATGGCCGAGATGAGCCAATGATCGGGAAGATGACGATACCCTCGATCATGTGCACGACAGCATCCTATCATTGCTACGTCAGCAAAGACTTGCATTCTTCTATTTCATGGCTGATACTTACGAAGCCAGTCACGCCAAGTCCACCTTGAAGAAGCTACCAAAGGTCACTAATGAGCAAGTTTCGAGCTTTGCAAGAGTTCACTTACGCCCAGAAGCCAGGCAATTCCGTTGGGCCCTGGGAACACGTCAGTCTTGACCACGTGGGCAGGCCCCAGGTCCGCATCTACTCACAGCCAGTCTCGTTGATGAATTCACAAAAGACAAAATATGCCGAGTGGAAATCCGGTGAAGCGCAAGCCAGGACGGTGATGGAGACAACGACAAAGCCGCCCATAGACCACATAAAGGCGCCTCGGTAGACGTGCGGAAGCAACGAGTTCATAAAGGCATTGACGGTGAAGGAAAAGAGTACGAGACCGGTGTAGATGAGGAATTGGTGCCATCTGGGAGGTTGACGGTAGGACTTGTGCCCCTTGTTAGCATATTGACTTTCTTGTTTACGGGTAGGCTTCCACAACATACTGGGTGTAGAGCGGCGATGATGCCCGAAATAAGTTGGCTTGAGAGAAGAGCATTGGTCGAGACAAGAGCAATCTGGAGGAACATATCAGTTGGGGGGTAGGTGATGGATGATGTGAGTGGGAGAAAGCAACAAACCCATCCTGAGACGGTGATCCAGCCCGTGACCCAAGAGAGAATTGATACCAATTTTGGCCAGGAAACTGGAAGTCAGGGTTAGAGGATGGTGTGATCAAAAAGCGACGGGTCACTGACCGACTGTACGAATATGCCGTGTTAGCAAAAATGAATGCATGCTGGAGAAAACACAGCGGTCTGCTCACCTGCCACCCAATGATACTGTCCGCCGGCACTGTACAGTCCATTGAATCAGTATCAGTGTCTCGAGGGCTTTCTCTGCTGCCAAGGTCCGACGTACGTGGGATAAGCCGATAGAAACTCGCCGAGGGAGGCGGCGATGCACAAGTTGCAGACTCCGGCCGTCACGAGGCCCCAGACGATACTCGTGCTCCCGCCGGATGTAAGACTGACGGACAAACTTGCAGCCAACGCGGTCCAAGACTAAGGAACAGTGAGCGGCTCAACTTGGCTACCGTATGCGATCTACATAGCCAAAGGAATACGTACATTGAGTACGGCAAAGGCTAAACCAAGCATGGACCTGCAGAAGAAGAAAGCGTCAGAGACGAAGACAGGTCAACTTTTCCCTTAGACCGGCTTACAAAGTCGAGAAGCTACGCTTGAGCTCGGGCCTGTGGCCCAAGGCGGCAAGTTGGGCATCGTCTTCGCGCTCATATTCGTCCGTGTCGTAGGCTTTCATCTTGACTCAGCACCGTGGGAGAAAATGTACGTGATGGCAAGTCAAGGAAGAAGTTGAGGGATATGAGTCGCTCGTCTGACGGAGGGAAAGATGGGGGGATTGAGATGCATTATGATCAAGTTTGGCCGTCGTGAGCCCAATTTAAATGATTGTTTCGCATATAACGAATCGACGATACCTGATCACGGAGGTTGATAAGCTTTGCTGCAACTAGTATTGAGTTCGGAGTCAGCTAGAATTTCTATTACCTACAACTTACAAGAACGACAATAGCCAGGACTCCACACGGGAGTGTCCCGCCCGGGTCGGAAGCCGCAACCGGAGATCTTAGGGCGGGCAGCCAGCGCTTCATCTTTCCAGATCAGGCCCCCGATTAGCGGGCACTGGCCCTTCCCCTGCACCCCTGGTTCTTCCATCCGCCTTCTGGTGGCCACAGACTTTGGGGCCGCTCCATCGCTGGACCCTCCCACCACCTCCAGAGCCATCAGGCAGCTAGGCACCTAGGTGATTACCACAGGCTGCAGGTCTACCTACTGTGCTACACGTACTCGCCTCCCGGTGCCGGCCAACCCAGCATCTGGCTCCCAGTAGGCAGACGCGGCAGATCGCCCCTTCCTTCTCTGAGCACCGTGGGCAGCTCACGCGACCACCACCGGAAGGTGATTATAGCGCCCAGTGCGTTGTTTCCCCAGATCCTCAGCCAGATGTGAGAACGATTACATACATGCATACAGACTTGTCTCAGACATGCATCGGCGTCGCTTATGTACACGCACATACAATGCCTTTTACGGGGAATATTTCTCCAACGATCTAGATCATCAGGTATCCATCTCCCGTTACCTCCGCCATCGTCCCGGACTGCAATCAACCGCCGACATGCTGATCACGAGCCTTGGAAGTTCGCACGTTGTCATTCTCGTTTCGGTGCTTCATCAAGCCGTTCGCGCTCATGTAGCCCGCCCCTCCCACCATGAGACGGTGTGTAGAGAAGCCCAAGTGGCCATATTGTGAGGAACACGATCGGGCAACCCCTTCGTCGGGACGGCTGACTGACATGACCTGAACGATAGAGGAGGAGGCATGGCCGGGGTCGCTGCTGCGGTACGCCTTGGCAGATCGTCTTCACGCATTGTCCTCACACATTGTTCGCGATCCTAATCCCCCCACCAGCGAGCGTTATCGGAAGAAAACGTCAAGGATTTTGTCATCATCGAGATCCAGGATCGTCTTGGGGGCCGTGTTCTCGATACCCACTTTGGTAGAAAGAAGGATGGCACCCAATACAAGGTTGAGCTCGGAGCCAACTGGGTACACGCAGTCTCTGCATCTTAGGAGTTTACCTCACGAGATCGATTCACTGATCGGACCGCAACATGACAGGTTCAAGGCGTGGGCGGCGCCATAGGTTCTTCAACCTCCTACTCTTACTCTGTTCCCTTAATACAAGCTAACAAGCGTTGGCAGAAAACCCAATCTGGACTCTGGTGAGCTTCAGATAGAGTGCTTAAAGCTTTGAGCAAGTTGAAGTCTGACACAGAACGGCTATCCAGGCTAAAAAGCATAAATTGCGGACAGAGTACTCCAATTATGATTCCATTCTTACCTACAATGAGACCGGCTACACCAATTACAGCAGCCTCATCACCGAATTCAATGATAAGTACCAGACCGTAGAGGTGGCAGTAAAAAGGCTGCTCGACGAGAACTTGCAAGATCAATCGGCTCGCGCAGGACTATCCCTGGCCGGGTGGAAGCCTCGACACGATGACATGGCACGCCAGGCAGCTGAATGGTGGCAATGGGGTAAGAAGCAGTGTCCGATACCGGGCGAGTGGCATCCGATCCATCAACTTATCAAGCCCATTATAGATTTCGAGGCTGCCGTAACACCCGATCAGTCATCCCTCATATTCGGTGTTACCGCCACTGGCTTCACCCGCGCTAATCTCGGTGATCAAGACCATCTTGCCATCGATCAGCGTGGGTTCGCGTCAATCATTCGTGGTGAGGCGGCCACGTTTCTTGAGAGGAATGACTCTCGATTGCTCCTTGGCAGAAAGGTCACGAATGTCAGCTACCTTGATACCGGTGTTACGGTGTATCACGATGATGGAAGCTGCGTCTCTGCTGCTTATGCCATCTGCACGTTCTCCCTTGGTGTCCTGCAACGAGATGTCATAAAATTTCAGCCGCAGCTGCCGCTTTGGAAGCGAACAGCAATCGAGATGTTCACCATGGCCACCTACACAAAGATGTTCTATCAGTTCAACGAAACATTTTGGCCCCGGGACAAGCAGTTCTTCCTCTATGCATCGCCCACCAAGCGTGGAAGCTTCACAATCTGGCAGTCTTTGTCCACGGATGGCTTTTTTCCCGGTTCCAACATCATTTTTGCGACCGTGGTCGGAGATGAGTCGTACAGAGTCGAGCAGCAGACGAATGAGCAGACTAAAGAGGAAGGCCTGCGAATACTACAAAAGATGTTCCCCAACGTGACTGTTCCTGAGCCACGGGACTTCATGTACCCGCGTTGGTCCCAGATGCCTTGGTCGTACGGTAGCTACTCCAACTGGCCATGTGCGACGACGCTCGAGATGCATCAGAACCTTCGCGCTAATGCACATCGTCTGTGGTTTGCGGGTGAAGCAACCAGCACGCAATACTTTGGCTTCTTGCACGGCGCCTGGCTCGAGGGCCGGAGAGCCGGATTGCAAATTGCGGCCTTGTTGAGCAACAAGACTGCAGATGGTAAGGCTTTGAACAGTAGCTTGGTACATTACGACGAGCTGCATGGCACGACGCCTTTGGGACATTATAATGACATGAACGGTTGGTTTCCCAAGAGTCTCCAAGTCGGTGGCGAGGGTCGAAAGGTGAAGAGATATCGAGAACGGAGATAGCACCGGTAAACCAAGTAGAGAATGAATCATTTGAGGCAAAAAGCCAAGAACACAGGCTTTTGCTCTCTTGCGGGCTCTCCAACACCATATATGTCCCTTTTCATTAGTTGACGATACATGTACATTTTGATAACCAGTGAGCGCACAAGGTTAGAATAAATGTGTTAAAGCAATGGCTCGCATTTCAACGACGCATCCAAATGGAGCAGTCCATTCCTCACTGAATTGAGCGACGAAAACAATGTATTAGTGCGCCAGGCTATGCAATCTTACAAGGCTACAAGCTTTTCCCATCAACATGGCCCCATTTTCCTCCAACCATCTCCGAGCGTACATGTTCAAGACCTTGGGCGCTGGATCTCCGTGACGTGGCTGGAATTGCCCTTCTGAGATTCGAGACTGGACAGACCAGCCGGTGTCGTGTCCAGCTCCACAGGCCGGGCCGGGGTATCCAGCTCTACGACCTCGTGTTTTGGTTCTCGGTCTACGGGCAGGGGCTTAACATTCTCGGTACGTTTGTCTTGCCACCAGACCAGGCTGATGTTGACAGCCAGGAGCACAGAGACAACGACCATGGCAATGGTTCCCTTTTGGAATCCCTGAAAATTGACCGGCATTAGTAACGTCTTGGAGATTGACTATCATTGGATCTCTTACTGTTTTCGCGTCCGTGACTGGGTAGAGGATCAGGCCCCAGAAAGCGAAGAGAACCGACGAAGCACCTGTAACTCAACCATCAGCCTGGGAGTAAGTGAGCCTGGAGGGGTATACTGAAGTACCATTCATTGAATAGAGAGTGATGGCTCGTGCGGCATCGTCGCCATTACGAGACATGACCTTGTTGGCCCAGGTAAATACGACCGGCTGTATCATGTAGGCAATGCCGGCGAAGTCTAGACGGAGGTCAGCAGACTGATTTGCAACGACTGATGAGCGAGACCCTACAATATGCGGCCATTTTGGCGCCTATTCCGATCGAGCTCCAGCACAGGAGGATGATGCACGATATGACTTGGGTGATGCATGCGATGTAGCCGAAAGGGGCGTTCTTCCCAGTCGCGTCAATGGCCACGGCCGTAACGAGAGTCACGAATATGCCTAGAAGGACATCAGCAGTCTGTCAGGGGACGAGATGGAGAGGGTAAGTACGCACCTATGGCCGTGATGCCCACTGGATAATAGTTGTTTTCTACGGCGGTGAATAGCTTGGTGGAGGACATCCAGAGTAACATGCAGGTCTGCGTTGAGAATGCTTCGAGAGCGCCTCCAATGACCCAAAACATGGTGAACAACCAGCTGCAATGGCCGCGTTAGGGTGTGGTCTTAGAGTCAAGGGGTTTGGTTGAAATGACTGACAAGTTCACAGTCATCAATGTTCTCTTGATCAAGGACAGGCCGATCTTGTGACCGTGAGGGTTCTTGGGCGGCAGGCGAGACAAGGCCAAGTCGCGCTCCTCTTGATTCAGATAGAACGCCTTTGTCGTCTCTGGCAAGTCGGGGAAGCAGATGAATCCAAAGATGGCGACCGGAATCGTGATGAGGCCGCAGATGATGAAGACCTTGGGCAAATGTTAGCAAACTGACGTGATGCTTCTGATTCGGCCAGAGTCCGTTTACCCATCGCCAACCAGGAAGGCCCGCACGTCCATCCATTGTCTTCAAGATTGCCGACATCATGATACCTGCATTTGCTTTTAGCTCGGCCACTTTCTTCCCCCCTGATGCTTGGCTCCAGATATTGGACGTACCGGCAAACATAGTTCCCGCCATGCCCGAAGCCGAGAAGAGACCGACGCGTTTTCCAATCTCATTGGGCTTATACCAGCTGCCAATGATGTACTGGGTACCGCTGTACGTCGAGGCCTCGGCAACGCCTTGGAAGAACCGGACGGCGGCAATCTGGGAAAAGGTATTGCAGGCGGCGCAGCACATGGTGAGGGCCGCCCAGATGACCGTCATCAGAGGGAACCATATTCTCGGTGGGACGACTTGGATGACGAGAGCATGAGGCACTTGGCCGAGGATATCTATTGGCGGTCAGGATGTAAGACGTGTCAGGGTCCCAGATATTAACCAGGGCACTGACATCCGACTATAAATGCTGTCAGTTATAAAGTGTGCGCTACCCGAAGGGAATGGTCTCGTACATACGTGTTAGACAAGTTACGAGGAGGTTGTACTGATTTCCAACAAGATGGATGCCTTCTTTCATGCCAGAAACGTATGCATTGCCCAAGACGGCGCGATCTGAACGAGCAATATGTTTAGTTTGACCGTCCTGTAAGGTAGCAAGCAGACAGGGGCATCCACGACCTACCAAGGTAATTGAAGAAGAATGCAACACAGCAATACGTCTACATAATAATAAAGAGTTAGCGTGCCGTCGGGGCGGGTATTCCCTCCGAGGCGCTTAGAGGCAAACGAACGAGGATGAAGAAGTCGATCTTGCGCAAAAGCTGGTCCGACTAGTTAGTGATCCGAGCGCGGCAATATTGGGCAACTGCCCCAAGAATCGGCAAATCATCGTCTCACCTTTTGTTCAGCCTTGGATTCCGGCGCCTCGCCCCAAACGGCGACCCTCAATTGGCGAAGCTGGGCCCCCATGGTGACGGTGTGACTAGTGTCGTCGATATCTCGACATTAGTCCTCGCGATGCGTTGGCTGAGGCCTTTAGAAGGTGGGAAAGAAGGGAAAAAGAAAAAAAAAAACAATCCCCGGTCGACGCCATTTGCTTTGCAGCGCCCTTATCCGCGCGCGTCCTGGAAAGCGACTGATCACTCGCCGCGCCGTCAGTGGCCTCTGTCGGGTAAATTATAGGAGGGAGTGACAGGCCCCCGGTTTGGCCTATGTCATGCAGGGTACCATGTCTGGAAAGGCGAGGCGGAGAGTCTCACGAGCCACCACCACCCATCATCATCATCATCATCAGCTCTGATCTTTCTGTTTTCTTTATTCCGGCCGGGGAGGGAGGCATCGATCTTGGATCAGCAATTCTCGGCAATCGCGGAAGAGGACGCCATGGGGGCAGATGGAATTGACCCGATCAGAGATGAGGGAGCTGATACCAGGAGGTTCGTGTTATAGCGGCAACATGGTTCGAGTATGTACAAGTACAAGTACAAGTACGTTGGTCGTCCTTTGTTTTAACCGAGGACGACCCCTTTCTCAGACAATGCGTGCGCGTGTGCCAAGGATGCCTCGTTGAGGTTTAGTGCGGCAATATATTTAATAAGTGTATTCCACCTTCCCCCGCTGGAGACCTCTGACGGGCGGCCGGGTACGCTAACGGCACCCCGATTGGCTCCCTAGCCCTGCGTGTATTAAAAGTTATGCTTGTGTCGAGCGCTGAAGATTGGAGGAAGGGGCAAGGCAGTCCTTTCGTACATGATCATGACACATTGTGATGTGACAACACATGCAGGTACTTAGGTATGTACGATATACAAAAAGCCTCAGCACCAGGTATGTGCTACTAGCAGTCTGGGGAACTCGAGTCGATACCTGAACATGAGGGATTACTTGTACATACTGCCGTACCACCTAACCCCCACGCTTCTACCAGTACTTTCCGCTGCCGTCGTGCCCTGATTAGAAGTTCATACCTACTACATCCATACATACGACGACATGCCACGATGCTCCTCGTCACCAAACGCACAGCACAAGACAGATATAATCCGCCCCTGGCCCGTGCAATGCATTTTCCAAATGCAGGATGATGCGGCGTGGCGTGGCGGACGCCGTCGCACGCAACATGTCGTTAGCTCATGATGACCAATGCCTGATGGCATCTTCCTGATGTCGTGGAACCACGAGATGCAAAAATGTCGGCATGGGCAGCCGACCTCACCGGCATAGCTTTCGGCCGACACCGATGGCTTCATACATTGTCGACGTCGAATCGTTACCCACGCGCCGGTGGGAGTCTCGGTCGTCGACTTGGACGAGAGTCATATGCTTGCGCCGGTGAAGAAATGCATCGGATATTGCCATGACCTTGTCACGCACGACATGAAATAGTTCCATACCAGTGTATGTGGACATGATAGTCTGAGACCTGGGCTGATTTGCTATCATTTCCACATACACGTTTCAACGGTGCTCGGCACTTGCGGAACCATTTTGGCCAGCCGGCTTCCTAGACATTCGAACAAGCACCGCCTGGCAGAGTTCGGCTTCCCTGGCCTCGGAGAACGACGATTATCGGCGTTCCGCGCTTCCTCTTTCGTATTGTCGGTCCACGGTTATCCGTCCCAGTTAGGTAAGTCGTTGGACCGAAACATCATCTCCAAGGATGGCCGCTGAGTTTGCGTTCGGTTTGTCCTCGACACTGGAAGCATAGATTGTCTACAGTGGGACATGAAAGCCGGCATACTTCCGTCAGGTCAAGCATAAAGTCATGCCATTGTATCCAAGTCTCAGCATTGGACACATTCACATTATCCAGTACAAAGCAAGGTACGGTGATAATAGAGAGAGCCTCCATATAAGCCATATGTAGACTATACGGGCCATCGGTCGAAGGACACTTGTGCAATTCTGAATCAGACCGGATCCGATCGAGGACAAGTCGTCTTATTCTTCCCTTTCTTCAGTTTTCAACAGGCTCTTGTCTCTCGTTACGGTCCATCATCGTATGCACCTGGGCACACAGTTTTCAAGAATAACAAGGCGGGAACAACCGAGGACGTCGGTTCTTCAAGTTTTTGACAGGAACCTGATTACAGTGACTGCCAAGGCCGGCATAACACGCACTGTTCGGTGAGTCTGGTAATTGATAATGCGTTGCACTCTCGCGAACCCGTTGCGGATGCTGCAGTAACACCAGGCTTCTCTCCTCCTACCTCAGCTCGGGTGGGATGGATCCCTACGCAGTTATTTTCCCTCCTCTTCTTTTCCACGTGCGGATACGACTGCGGCAAATTCATGACGATCCAGCAGCAAGCGGGGGCGCGCTCCATCCTTCAAGGCCAAGCAAGGCACAAGACCGAGAAAACAAGCAACCAACAAGCCCCCTCTCTCCACTACCGCATGCGCCGCCACCCATTCATCCCCGGACACGTCAGTGCATGTTTCGCACGTACATACATACTGTACATACATACAAAACAAGCATACATGTGTACGCACGACATCATCATCACCGAGGGGCACGGGCCAACAGGCACTGCAAAGCACAGTCAATCATAGTCTATCTCCTTGAACCACATCTCCGGGTCGCTCTCCGGCCATCCATTGGCCCCATCCGTCGAATCTCTTCGGCCCCTCCGCTGGATCGGGACACCGAACCGTAGCGCCCGACCAGCCCGCAGACCTCGGGCCTCACGATGCATCTGTCGCCTGGCAATTGACTTTGATAGCACCGCATTTTGGACCCTGCCGATCTTTTCCAGGAGGGGGCACCCATTGCCACTGAATAAGCCGCTGCGATCGGACCCGGAGGACGGGGGAAGCAAGGAGCAAGGGCTTTCCGCTGGATGGCGTCTGGTGCTATAATAGAACCATTTCTTGCCCCGAGTGAAAGGACCTCACGGCAACTGGCATATCAACTGTCTCGGGTGAATCGGATTGGTCTCATCGTATATACTCATAATGGTTTCATTCAACGTCGTCGGCTTGAACTGCGGCACCAGTATCGATGGTAAGTCACACGAACCCAAAAGCCTTTCCTTCCATTCCAGCCATGTTGAATGGCGGTTCCTCTTGATATGGCGTCCACTCCCGTACTCACGCAAAGATGATATCCTCAGCCATCGATGTTGCAGTCTGTCACATTTCCTCCGTGCCTTCTTCACCCGACGTCAAGATAAAAGTGTTGTCCTTTACCGAAATACCCGTCGATCCCAATATCCGTTCTCAGGTTCTTGGCCTGTGTCGTCAGGGTGCCTCCACGACCCTCGAGGAGATATGCGACCTTAACTTTGCCCTTGGTAGACAGTTTGCCAACGCCATCGAAATGGCCGGTGTTGACCTCGCTCAAGTCGACATTGTTGCCAGCCATGGGCAGACTTTGTGGCACCAGCCGGATGGGGATGAGAGATCTACACTACAAATGGCGGAACCTGCTGTTATTGCTCACAAGACCAAAAAGTCTGTTTGTGTCTTATCTTGTGCCATTTTTCTGTAACATGTCCCACTGACAGCTATTCGACGTTCAGGACCGTCATCAGCGGCTTCCGAGTTGCAGAACTTGCAGCTGGAAGACAGGGTGCGCCCTTGGCCGGGTTCTTCGAGGCTGCACTCTTGGGCGACAGAAAGATAACGAGGGTCAGCCAAAACATTGGCGGCATCGGTATGTGACGGACATCCATCAACGTTTGTTCAAATCGTGAGCCTTTCTAACCGAGACACGCTAGGAAATGCGACTTTTCTGCCTGCTTTAGATGGATCAGCCCCGGCTGCTATCGGCTCATCCTACATCTGCTTCGACACGGGCCCTGGAAACGTCTTCATTGATGCCGCCGTCCGCATCTTATCTAACGGACAGCTTCATTTCGACAAGGACGGTGCTGCTGGCGCGCGGGGAGAGCCAGACATCGATGAGCAAATCGTTGACCAGTACATAACCGGAGAGTCCTACTTCAGCCGAGACCTGCCCAAGACCACGGGCCGGGAACTGTTTTCCGACGACGTCGCCAAGTCTCTCGTCGATAAATTACAGTCTGCAGGAGCCAAGCCCGACGCCATCATAGCCACCATCACCCGCATCACCGCCGAATCCATTGCCCGAGCCTACGAGAAGTTTCTGCTACCCCTACTCGGTGACGGCGCCATCATTGACGAAATTTACCTTTGCGGCGGCGGCGCCCACAACCCCAATATTTCGAAGCATCTGCAATCTCGCTTCCCCCAGAGCAAGATTCTCAAACTGGACGATGCCCCTGTCAAGCTGGATCCGAGCGCCAAAGAAGCCGTCTTGTTCGCCCTCCTCGGATACCTGTCGGTCTGCGGCAGAGGGATGCCGATTGCTGGTTTGGCAGAGACTCATGACGCGGCAATCCCCGGAGTGATAACACCCGGTGAGAATTATCAGCACGTCATGAAAACGGTCGTAGGGGACGAGAGCTTCCTGCCCTCGGTCACGCTCGGCAAAATCATTATGTGAACCGACGACTTGGCGCATCCTTGCGCTTTTTGACCTTGGGCACCGGTGGAACTTCGTTTGCCCTTCCTAGTCCCTCGATCAGAGTGAAGGAAGCCATGTTCGGTTCACCTTCCAAAGTCCTTGAAAAGAAAATCATCCGACGACGACGACGAGTCCGCTTAGTGTTGCTTTACCGAGACGCGAGGATTTTCGCAGGAATACGGCCATGGTCCGAGGTCGTTCTGGGGGACACGGCACTTTGTAAGGGATTCCCTTACTTCTTGGGTTGATGATTCGCGTCTCGCGTTGCAAGATCCGCGATACCAGATCGACTGGTTGTCATTCAGAGAAAGGCCATCATGGGAAATTGCTCGCTCCATGACTTTTAAGTTCATCAGCGAAGTCGCAAAGGAAGGGGGTCTCAGCATATTCATACCATATCGCTCAAGAGGCTGTCAATATCAAATGCCCCGCCGCCCAGATCCAAGACTCGTTCGGTAGGCTCGGGGGGAATCTCGGCTGCTGGCGGCGGATGTGTGAAAGCCGCCATTCGTTCCATTCGAGGGCGTATGTACTTTGTGATTTCTCGAGCGCCGGCCTCTTCGAACATGATGGCGGCTTGGTCCATGGCGTTTAACACTTTACTACAGTCGAGATACCTATGTGCTGCAATCATGGCCCTTTCGATGAAATCCACAGCCTTGTAGGCCGATGTGCCGTTGTATGTCTGTCAACCCAGTGTGACCACTTGTCAGCCTTGTTAAAGAAGATTGCGCCTTTTCGCGTCACGCATACCATGCTGTATCGGATCGTTTTCCTCAGACTCTGCGACTCGACCTGGGATTCCAGGCTCAGTACGGCATTGTCCAGCCCTCTCTGTATGAACGGAATACGAGAAAAGTCTCGGAAATTTGTTGAAGGCGCTAAACCTTGCAAAGCGTATGCGTTCAAGTGCCTGCCCGAGGAGCCGTCGATGAGTCCAGTGGCAACAAAGCAGTATATCGACTAAGAATGCTTACAGTTTTAAAAAAGTGTAGAATATGACGAATCGCTTCCGATCTTGCTTGACCGCAAACGTGGTTGGGTCCACGCAATCGTTGACCGTACAGAACCAGTGGTCAATCCGGTCATTGAGGTTGTTGAGGATCTCAAGAACATGTGGAGGCAGCTGCTCGCTTTCAAACCTTTGGTGGAGCAACTTCACCTTTGCTTCGGCTGCAAACATGTCAGCTCTTTTCGAAAAGACCTGGCGGCCACAAGAGTAACCGTACCGGCATGTGAAAGCCCATCTATATATGCACATATGCGTATGTCGACTGGGCGGCGGTGTGGCGATGTAAGTAACTCCCTTGCCAAAGGGAAGTATTCTTCAATCTGGCTGACGGCAAACGGCCGATTGAGGTTCATGCTGTTGCCATGGTCAGCAATCAGAGCACGATGCAAGAGGGGGAACTCGACCGTACACCAAGTCAAAGCAGCACAGCGTGAGCCATGTTCGTCCCTGCTCAACGACTTCCTCGGGAAGCTGATCCGGGGGCGAAGCCAACCGTCGAGCCGAGACGTCAAGTCGGAGCTCTGCCGCTATGGACACAATATGACCCAAAAGACGAGCCCTTTCAGTATAGACAACCAGCAGCATCATGGCTACAAGTGTCAAATAATCAGGCGTCGGCCCATGCAGGGTTTCCCTGACCAGATCAGTGACTAGCGGGGCAAAAGCAGGCGTCTTTGGGGACTGCATGGCCCTCGATGCAATGAGGCAAATGACTGCAGACATCATGGGATGTCTCCGTAACGGATCACCGTTTAGGAACATCTGATCGTCCATGACGGATGCGACAGAGGTGCAATTCCCGATGAAGCTGGAGGTCGTGAGAAAGGCGAGAGATGCCGGAAAGGGGTTGAATGACATAGCTTACAAGGCATGGAGCTCGTCCCAGTTCTCTTCAACGAGGGAAACTGGGTCACAGGAGGCGACCCTAATGCTTTCATTCTCATCCGTAGGCGTTGCATAGACAGTAAGAACTGATTTAGAATCTCGAGAATCATCGTCAACAGCCGATGGCGCGGGCATGGAGCCCAACTGACTGGTCAACTGGGCAACAGTGTTTTTCAGATCCTGCAGTTCGGCATCATGCTTGGACTCAAGAGCATGCAGACGGGTTTCGAGACGAGATACCCTTTTCATTCACAGTCAGAAGGGGATGGGTCCCCGGGGACAGTGAAACAATGGGGACGATGACGATGGCGATGACGATGGGGTCCTCAGGCTGGGCGAACTCACTCTGCGCCTGACGAGGACGATATGGGCGGAGGATCTCCGCCGCGCGCGATCTTGGGCCCCAAGAAGGTGCATTCGTGCTTGCTAGCCCTACACCTGTCACAGGGCACACGATGCGGTCCGCTGCAGCGAAGCTTTTGCTTCCGGCAGCGCAGACAGGCGGCGACTGATCTGGATGGGGGATGTTAGCACGGGGCACGGAGCCGGGTCGCCTACGAGGTGTGCCTTGACGCCAGGCCTCCTCCACTTGCCTATATGCTTCGGCCATCTGATAATGAGCCCTGCTGAGGCTGCATCTCGGACACGAGACACACAGCGACAAGATCGTCGTCGTTTTCCGCGCGCGTGGTCAACCTGAGCGGCGGGGTGAGGTTCTGTTTGACAAGCAATCGCTCTTCTGGAACAGGGCCTTGCACTTTGGAAAATGTATCCGCCGGTCCGAGGCGCCCTCGAAACGGGGTGCATCAGCCCATGATAGGGGAATCGGGCGCGGCAGCATCCACACTCGTTAACACCCCTGTCGCTGTCATCCCAGTGCAACGATCCCCTCACGTTTGATGACGAGGGCTGCCTGAGTCTAAATTACAAAGCGGGTACTTGGAAGGGTACTGCCGAGGTACTATCCGTGGTCGTTGGGCAGTACCCCATCCAGCAGCAGGAACTTGCTAGGCAGCGGGATGTCCCGACGCCAGCCGCGTACATTGCCATTGCAGAGTACAGCGGTGCACCTCTGCAACTCGACTGGGATATGTACATGCTCCGTACACCTTGCCCTACATGCGGAAAACAAGTCCTGATAGTAATACATACTGGTAGTACTCCGTAGAAGTATCCGAAAGGATGGGGGCCGGGCGCACAAAGGGCCTTCACCGTTGCGTGGCTGGCCACCACCTATAAATAGCCGATGCTTGCTTCTTCGTCGATTCTCGCACATTTCCCCTTTCACTCTAATGGAATGTTCGCTACGCCACGCCGTACGGCAATCGGCTCGCTGTATGTACCATGGAGCTGACAAGCAATTGCCGAGTATGCCAGGTTTCGGGTCATTTCCATTCTCCGTCTTGGCACCTTCTCTATATACGGTCCGCGCGCTCTCTTACTTCGTGGTCCCAGCAGGCCAATGTCGCGAGCACGCTTCGGATAGATTCTGAAACGATACCGAAACCGACAAGATGAACGGAGCACAATGCTAGCTGTCAGTCATTTCGACCTTGGACAGGGTTCCGGTATCACAATGGCCAACATGTAAAATCACCGTTCATGCCATTTCGAAGATACAAGTATCCACTACGAAGCAGCTCCTTCACTACCGAGACGGGCGTTCATGATCGAACAAGTTTGCAAGTACTATTTCCTAGGAAAGCTCCCACTTCTCTCAGTTCCTCTTCTCTATTCGCTGCTCAGAGACCCTGAGCATATTCGGTGCTGTGTAGCAGGTCAATGCTCATTTCCATTGCTACCAGCAGATGTCCCCAGTTCATACATGCCAGACTCGAGATTGCAGAGCATATCGCCCCTTTTCATGCTCTTGATCCGCCCATGTAGCGACTGCTGTCCGAGAGGCCGTTCATCTTGACGTCTCGCCTTGTGTTTCCTTCCTCATCTGCTTCGCCTTTTGCAGTCTGTAATGCATCAATAGTGGACGCAGCGTTGACACGTTACCCCCCGGAATCTTTCCAAAGTCTTCTCCGAAACGGTCGATGCGCGCTCGTAACTCATCATTACTTGCTTCTCCTCGGGCACAAGACTCGGCAAGCCAAAGAAAGGTGTTGGCCAGCTCATTTCGCTCCTCGTCGGGGACTTTGATGTCTTCGCTCGTCAGGATGGCGTGGATGAGGTCGACTAGGCTGTTTACGATGTCGCCGCTGTACTTGTTGAATTCGACGAGGTCGTCGACGCGATCGACCGCTGCACTTTGGCTCAAATCGGATGCAGACATAATGGGATCCAAGGCCGCCGTTGCAGTTGGTTGAAAGACGTTGGTATATGGTCCCAGTGCTGATCGTAGGGTTTTTCTGACAGCAACAGAATGAGTATGGTGAGGATGTGTCTAGCAAAGAAAGAGAATTCGGGGTCGAGGGCAATTTTTGGACTCCAATGTAGTGATTTTCGGTGATGACTTGTTCTTATACGCAAAGACTTTCGAATCTTGGGTGAATCATCGTTATAATCCTTCCCATGGCACGTGGCTTCAGGAGATCTCTCGAAATGAGAATGTGAGAAATTCACAGCTCATTGATTGGACCTAATAGTAGTGAGGGGAGCTTCCGGAGCTTCTTCGTGATGTCAAATAGAATGAATGATGTAGAACCGATCTCAAGCCTTTTATACGCATGATGAATGAGCCACTGAATTGGTTTGCTTTGTTCGACCCATGCTCGTCCTGTATACAAGGGTTAGTGACAATCAGACAATGTTTGCAGAGCATCTGCCAATCATGACTTGAATTGTAGCTGTATGATCGAACCTTCGTCAGCTTACATCATGACACCATAGTAGCAGATTGGTCAATAATATGGTTTGCTTCCCTCACGACCATTCGATAAATTCATCAACGCCCAGTGTGGAGGCTTACAGAATCATCTTTTTCCACGTGCTGTGTCATGCACGCTTTGACGTCCATCGTACGAATGCTTCTCTACTTGTGCAGAGGTGCGTGTTCATTTCAAGTCAACGTCCCACAGACACCTGTCTAGCTAGTATAATAGCTGCAAACAGTAAAAATTACACAAAAAGTAGAGCGACAATAATGAGGCGGCGAGATCGCCAAGGTCAATTGCCGCCCTCGCGACCGTGCAGGTACGGAGCCCCTATAGCCGCACTGCTAACTGTCTCGGTTAATGTCAACCTCCGCTTCCCTACGCCAATGTTTCCGCATTTCCCCACAGTGCCTAGCATCTGCGGCAACCTGAACCAATGCCATCTCCGTCGGATTGGCAATGGATCAAGACCCGGGTCAAACGCCGAGAGCAAGGATGCCTCGCGAGAGTAAAGGAAAAAGGGTGTCTCGAGCCTGTCTCGCTTGCCGAACGCGAAAGTCACGATGTGATCTGTGAGTGCAAACGAGAGTGACTGGATTTCCAGGCATTTCGCCGAGGCCGCTTACTGACGCTTATTGCAATAGTGACTCCGAGGGCCTGTCTGGCCGACCACCGTGCCGGCGATGCGTTGAGCAGCAGTTGGAGTGTGTCTTGACCAAGTCGAGACGAGGAGGCCGGCGAGTCAAAGGTGTCAGGCTGTCGGCCTTGCGCTCCGATGGACATGGCGATCTACGCCAAAGCCAACCAGGCTCGGATTCGCCCGCGAACCCCGAGGGAAGCCTCGACCCTTCCGTTACTACAAGAGAAGGAAGAGCACATCTGAACCGCCAAGACCCCTCAAGTCTCCAAGCATGGCCACAGGGGACGTGGAGGGAGGAAAGCCCTGAAGGTTCAACGCAGGGACTGGCTGATTCGAGGACCAGCTCCGACGGCCTCGAAGGCCGCATTGCCGCAAATGACCTCGTGAACCCGTCTGACGCCCTAGATTTGCTGGCTCAAGTTGCCGACCTGGAACCTAGCGGACGAGACAGCGTTTCGGGTGACCGGGCGAACTTGGCTGGCATGGCGACGAATGAAACGAAGCGAGGATCCGATCGAGCTGTCGACTCATACTACCCTCCGCTCGATGACGGAGTTCTCAATCTGTCTGATGCTTCTTTTCTTCTCAAACGGTGAGTGCATAAGAAGAGGAAGGCCGATGAAAATTATTTCCGAGCTAAAATTTGAGAAAGATATCACGAAAAATTCCACCCTTTCCTTCCGATAGCCTACGGCCCCATCTTCGAAACCGGAACAGTGTCGGAATGGGCGAAAAAAGAACCCCATGTCTTGACTGCGATCCTCACAGTGGCTTCGAAAGATGACCCGTCATGGTTTCGAGTCTACAGTGCCTGTTCTAGACACATGGAAAGCCTCATGTCAGATCTGATATACGCGGGGTCAAGCTCTGTCGGGTCGGTCGAAGCTCTTTTGATCTTAGCAGAGTGGTCACCTCAACGACCGCAGGACAACTCGACGATTGGCTGTGGTCAGGAAGACCAGGGAGCTTGGATGCTTGTTGGCCTGGCCATCAGGCTTGGGTATCTACAAAGGCTGGAGCAGAGCGCTTTGGCCCCGGACATTGGAAGACCATCCGCGGAACTGAGCCGGAAACGCATAGCTTGGTCAGGTGCGTTAAACAATCCTTATTGTCGAAGTATGGACGCCGGAATAACCTAGAACTATGTTACTCTTGTAGCGTGCTACATGTGTGACAGACAGGTGTCAATTCGGCTAGGGAAAGGATTCTGGTCTCGCGGACCAGGTCCGGCGCTCAACTTGCGCGCTGCTGACTTTCCCTCCCTGCAAGCCCAACCGCTCGGGCCTGACAACATGGGACTGCTGTTCCAGGCTCATCTGGAGCTGACCCAGCTGTTCAGCAATGCTCACGACATACTATACTCATCAACTAGCCACCGGAAGCAACTATACGTGGGGGGCGAGTATGTCAGATACATTGTAGGTGCTCAAGGAACTTGCCTCATTCCTTCTTGCGCGCTCATTGTTGTAGGACGATTTCGCGTCAGTCTTGAGGAAATGGAAGCTGTCGTGGGCCAATCATAGCTGTGAGTTCTTGGACGCCCTTATTGCCCAGACCGGAAACCTTGGCTGACAGATGATTTCCGCAACACAGTCACGCCCCCTGTGAAGGCGTCCCTGGTACTTTCGTTCGAATTTCTACGGCTGTACATCAACGCTTTTGCGTTCCAGGCGAACCTGAATCGCGCGGCTGCTGAGCCAGGTCAGGCTTCGCCAGAGAAGCGGACGTCCATGGCATCGCTATTCGCCGACGTCGCCGGCAAACCGGATGCAAGATTTATATACGAGTCTGTCGACGCCGCAAATTCTTTGCTTAGCATTTTGAATAGCTTCATCGACCCTGTCGCTGGGCTCAAATGCATGCCCCTGAAATATTGTCTCTACGTCATCTACGCTGCGGTCTTCTTATTCAAGGTATGAGGCTATTGACTTCGGAGCAGTGCCTTGCGCCATCAGGAATGACGATACTAACGCACGAGGATCTTGTTCATTCACAGGCAAGGCTAGCAGGGGCAATCACCAGCGACGGCGATTCCGGGGTCAGACGTGCGATTCACGGCACCATCACACAACTACAGAAGACGTCCAACAATCCGAATAGCCTGGGACGACGATACGCGACATCACTGCGACTATTGTGGCGAAAGCCGCCGGCCAGACATGCGCAGAAGGCAGCTGACAGCAGCGATGTTGTCTCTGGGCCGCAGGATGCAAGATCACCGGACGTTCCGTCGGAAGGCACTTCCCAGGGCGGCGGGATAAGGCCTGAAAAGTCTGTAGGCATGGATCCATTGAGCGGGTTTTCATGGAAGGACTTGGATTCTCTAGGTCAATTTATTGCCAACAGCTCGGCGACAGACTTGACAGACGGTATGCTGGCGGGCGTCGAATACGATTGGGACCAGGGTTCTGGAGGGTTCGACGACCTGGCCATGAGACCACAGTTTGATAACATGTGGGCAGGGTCGGATCTCATCTTTTAAGATCTCCAGGGGGGCCCAGTCGTATATATGTAGACGCTTGGGATTAGCGATACCAGTTTCAGGAGGAGACGATGCGGAGGTCAAAGTGAAGCATCATTGGCCGAAAATGAAGGCCGCATATGCCGGACCTGACGCCGGCCAGGGCACACCTGTTTCCACGTGGACTGGGGGTGGCGGGATACGGTGGGTCAAGCCCTCATAAAGGACTATAAGGGTGAGACCCTTCAGCGCCCAGTGGAGCCACAGCTTCACTAACTCCGGGTGGTCTAGTTGGTTCATGGCGTCCGGCTGTAACAGCTTTCAGATTACCGGAATGTCGCGTGTTCGATTCACGCCCTGGAGATTCTTTTTTTTTCGGACCTGGTTTGGTGACGATACCGCCCTTTTTTGGTGTATTCATTTTGGAACATGTCTCGGTTGTCGGGGGAAAAACGTGTTTATTATTTTACAGACATACCTTCCGCCACACGCTCCGTGAAGTATGTACTTGTTTACGTTTATTTCTGTTTTTAATCTAACTCATGGTATTCAACATGGCTGTCTTGAATAAGCTTCGGGCTGAATTCTATCCCGCCGACACTTTTTAGTATGTGGAACGGAAGTTGGCTCGCAGCCTCTCGCCAAATTTGGAGATGATCAACGGCGCCGGAACCCCAATAAACAAGGCCAAAAACGCAATGGTGGAATTGCCCCAGCCGTACCCAAGGCTTGCATACATGGTAGGAGCAAACAATGGGAAGAGAAAGGCCGCGAGACTCCTCAAGAACTGCATGGCCGATATGGCCGAGCTGGTATACTCGAAATACACGTCCATGACGTAGGCCTGCATCGGGATGCCTGCGATCTGGCTACCGCACGAGAAAATGACGACTCCGACGTCAACAGCGATCCAATGCACTTGGTACTGAGCCGTCCAGCCATAGATGAACAGGCCAAGAGGCACCATGAGAAGGCCGGGGTACATGAGCGACATGCGCTCTTCAGGCTTGTTCTGGCCGTCGGATTGACGAGCCTTCCGTGCGTAGAGATAATCCAGGATGGAGCCTCCAAAGTGCGTCCCGATGACCTCGCCCGTAGCGCAGGCAATGTAGTGCAAGCCGCTCAGTTCCGTCGACAGCCCGTAGCGCTCCGTCCAGAGCTGCGAGAAGGTGGCGAGCACGATGTACAGCAGACCGTAGTCGAAGGCGGAAATGACGGCCGCAATTTGAATGATGGGATGGAAGAAGAGCAGCCTTGCGGGCCGGGACAAGGCTCTGCCCAGGACGGTGACAACCGTCTGGCCCGTCTCGAGTCTCTCGCTCGCCGTGTGATACCGAAGGTCGCCGGTTGTGCGTCGGAGACGCCGCGCACGTTGCTTCAGGATGACGGGCGGATATGTCTCGTGGAAAACGAAGAAGGACGCGATGGACATGACGCCTTGGAAGGCAGACGTGGCCCAGAAGGCCCAGCGCCAACTGGTCCGGGCAGCAACGAAACCGCCGATGATGGGTCCTAGGATACAACATGTCAACATCCTGGTTCCCGAAAATGAGAAGCCGGATCATATCCCGATTTGACCTACCGACAGCAGCGCCCAGCACAGGGATCAACAGGTAAATACCCATCGACCGCCCTCTCTCCTCAGGTCTCCAGACATCGCCCAAGACGCCAGCGCTCAGGGCGTAAACGGCACTGGCGCCCAGGCCGGCGAGAAACCTCGCGGCAATCAGCGTCGCCTTTCCATTGGCGAATCCGCAGGCCAGATTCCAAACCAGGAACCACAGGTTGGATATGTGCAGGATGGGCTGGCGCCCGTATACCTCGGACAGCGGCCCGATGAACAGCGGCCCCAGGGCGGCAGCGAGGATATAGATGGACAGCGCCATGACGGCCTCGGTGCTGTTCATGTTGAACTCGGCGGAAATGGTGGTGAGCGCGGGCGCCATGATGGTCGAAACCATGATGCGGTTGAAGCCCGTGGCGGACAGGACGTCGGTGACGGACCACTTCTTGGAGCGCGGCCAGTCTTGCGGGTTGGACTTGTCATGCATCGGGTCGAAGGCGACTAGGTATGGGTCATCTGGCTTGGAGGGCGGGTTCATCTCCAGGTCGGCCAGGGGCGTTGGGCCGGTCGAAAGTATGGGCTCGATTGCATCGTGGGCTGGAATGGGTGTGATCATCTTGGACGAAAATGGAGACGAGCAATCGGTGATGGTGGGAAGCGTGCTGAAGATGAGAGAAGACCAAGAGCCCAGATCCTCGGGTACGAACAAAGTCGAGTGGTTTGGGGACAGGCTTCTACAAGCGGGAGGGATGAAAGATGAGGAATCGTCGAGATGCAAATCGTCACTAGAAGAAAATACAAGTCTCCAAATAATGACTC
>JADHZA010000363.1:0-22175 GCA_018831705.1 Torrubiellomyces zombiae
AGCAGAGAGAACTGCAGAGGAGTGCGTATCGGTGTCGGACTCGACGGCTCGTGCGACGGGAAGACGGAGATGTGAAGAGGGTTGTTCTACGGGCTGTCAGCTTTCGTACGGGCTTTGATGATGGGTGGGTGGGCTTACGTTGCGCCCGATGACGCCTAGACAGGCTATGGAAGGGCCCATGGTAGCCATGGCGATTTCTTCTGGCTGGCTGCGAGCGGTGAAGTAGAGACTTCGAGGTTGGAGGACGTGTTGATGCAGGTGGAAGCTGAGACGGCGAGCAAGTGGTGTGTGGGGTTGGATCCGAGGCTCACGACCAAATTGGCGCCCAGTGACGCATTCTTTGAACCATCGATATCCAAAGTCGTGCTCCTAAGTAGCCGAGTACATATCGAGTCTACATCCTGAAAAGACGATAATGAAGCAAGGATCCAGTGATACCCTCGCATAAGGGTCTTTACTTGTATGTGCAATTCCACTCGTTACCATGACACCCTCATGGTAATAGACAATAGAGAGCTACACCCAACCCGATGTACACAGCAATTCATTCCTCATCCTCGTCAACAAGGTTCGCCGTCTCCTCCAAGCCTCTTAAGACCTCCTCTATCTCGACAGGATCCGTAATGGCCCATACACCGCCGCCCTTGATCGAGTCTTTGCCTCTCATGCCCACCTCCTTTCCGACCAGATTCCTGCCGACTTTGCCCGGTCCAATGCCCACCCAACGCCTGACCTTTTCCTCCTGGTCCAGATATCGGATGCTATCCCACCAGCGCACCGTCTCCAGACAGCCGCGGGCGAGAAGCTCCTTGAGCTGTTCCTTGCTGCGAAACGGGCGGGCGCTGACGTTGCTGACGCAGGGCAGCTGGGCGGGGAACCGCAGTATGTCCTCGTTCTCGCGGCCGGGCACGCGGCTCTTGGTCTCGAGAAGGGTCTGCATGACGGCGACGGCAGGCTTCATAATCGGGCTGTGGAAGGGGCTGTCGCTGTGCAATCGCACGGCACGCGGGTCGTGGCCCAGGAATTGCCGCACGTGCGCGACCAGCGTCTTGATGCGCTCAATGTTCCCGCTCAGCACGATCTGGTTCTTGCTGTTGATGTTGGCTATCAGCACCTGCTCTATCGGCGGCACGTCCTGGCTGCTCTCCGCCTTGCTGCCGGCGCTGGAGTGGCCGACAAACCCCCTGATGGCGTCGATCAGCGTCGACAGGTATTCGGGTTCCGTGACGATGGCCACCATGCCGTACTCGCCGCCGTACTCGTGCACGGCGCGCTTGGTTGCTTCTGACATGGCTGCTGCGCGTCGTTGGACCAGGTGCAAGCTGTCCTGGAAGGCGATGTATCCGCCCGCCACCAGAGCGGCGAATTCGCCGAGAGAATGGCCAAGCGTCACGTCGAAGTGGTCTGCAACCTTGAATCTGAACTCGCGCTCGAGGATTTGCAGGATGAAGATGGACGTGGCCATGATGGCGGGCTGCGCGTTGGTCGTCTGGGTGAGGACCTTCGAAGGACCTTTCTGTATCACATCGGAGAGCTTGAAACCGACGTAATGGTCAATCTCCTCGATGATCTGCGACGCCGTCGACGGAAAGGCCTCGAGCCACGGCGTGAGCATGCCGACCTTTTGTGTTCCTTGGCCTGTACACCTGGTCGTTAGCATTTGGCGGCTTGAGAGGAGCACCGGGCCGCCTGCAGTGGCAGTCGCTCACCGGGGAAGAATATGGCAGTGCGCGGCCGTGTAGTCTGGGTTGAGCCACATCGAACGGATGTCAGATGATGACATTGTTGGAGCGGGAGTCGCGTAGTCGGTCTCTTGAATGTGCTCAATGCGCATGGACGCCGAAGCGCGCCGCTTGTCAAGTGCTTCATACCTGCCGTCTGACGGCCCAAGACAGGCTGATGTGTGTCAAATGGCCAATATCATGATAGTCGACGATTGGAAAGACCTGAAGCCGATGCCGAGTATGGTAGTTGCAGGGTTACGGAGTTGCTCGCCGTCAGCAAACAGTTGAGTCACATCCCAGCGGCAGCAGTGACAGCACGTGGTGGGGGTGGTTTGGCAACACCGTGCTATTAATGGACCAGCACATCACCGCGCGTCCGGAGTATTATTACTACTGGTAGCTAGGGGGTAGCCTTTACGCCAACCTCAGCGGACAGTTTACAACCCTCTGCAACCATATTTCTGCCAAGTGCTTACCACCAGGTGTGTCAGGTAGATAATACCAGCATGCTTTGTGTGAAAGGCCCGGCAAGAGCTTCAAAAGAATCAAGAACGTGATCACCATCCGGCGCGGTTCTCACGTCTTTTATTGGACTGGTACATGTACATACAGGTACGCACTGGTGACGGAGCAGCAGGAAGACATGTTATATTCATCTAGCATCGAATCTCAACACCGCCATTGCTGACAGTCAAATACTTGACGCCTTTATATGGCTTGACACCTTCACCGAGGCCACGACTCCTCCTCGGGTCGAGCAAAATGCTGTCTACTTTGAGCCCGCTCGCCAGCCAGCCCTTGACCGTGAAGCTCACCGCGGCAGAGCTGGGCATCAGCATTCTATTCTGTGCCGCCTTCTTCGTGTCCTGCTCATGATGGTCGTCAACCTTGTCGCCCTTCTTTTTGACGACTACTGCATCACTCTGATACGGCTCATCAGGCGAGTATTCGTTCCCAAAGTCGAAGCCGCTGGGGGCGAACTCGTGCTCGTCGTCCACAAAGGGCCCGACAACGGTGCACCGAAGCCCAAAGTGCGACGCAGGTCCAGAGAGTGCCTTGGACGGAATGTTCCATTCAAGCACTCGGTCCGCAGGGTTGAAGCTCGCGTCACCACCGCTGGGTCGGATGTCTGAAAGGTTTCGCACCTCTTCGGGTAGGGGAATGGTGACCGAAAGACCCTCTATGGACGGTGCGCCAGGCGTTCCAGGGTGAGGTGACCCGATTCTTCCAGAGCCAATGCCCCGTCCCAGCTGGCTGGGGTGGGAGGAGGTCGAGCCACCAAAGAGCTTTTGAACTTGCAGCCGAACCTCGACCTCGGAACCTGTCGCTCCCAGGCCAGTCTTCATGTCCAAGCTGACGGGCAGCTTCAGGTTCTTTGAGCTGGAGCTATCCATCTCGCCGGCCGCGAAAGGCAGCAAGTCGACTTCGTACCCGGCCAAGATAAATCGGCCATCGGGGGGGATGAAACTCAGCTCGCCGGGATTTTCCTTCCAACGATTCAGACGGACGCAAGGATGGAATACTGGCAGCTCCATGACGCTGGCCAGATTATGTTTCCCCGAGGGACTTGTCATGGTGAGGGTGACGTCGGGCACGCCCGACACCTTGGCAGTGAAGGCAATGGTCCCATTCGCGAAGGCTGCGAGCGGCCTCCCCGACGGCGCCAGGGTCACGGATAGGGTCTCGACGATGTCGGCGTAAAGCTCGTTGGATGTGTGGCGCACGTTGGCTCTTCTCCAGGGCAGGGCCGGTGTGTTCTGAGAGGATATTGCGGGGGCACCAGGGGTCGCGAAGTTGGAAGTGAGTTGGGATTTCCTAATCAACACAATCCGCCATCAGTACGTAGGCCGCGAAAAGCAGGTGGCGCAGGTAATGGCGCACCCTGGCAGGCTTATGCTGCCCAAAAGCTTGCCCATCCATCCTTCGACTTCGACGACCTCCCGCAACGCGTTGGGCTCTGTGGTGGAAACGACGCCGGAGTCACACATCTCGGTGAGCAGCTGGGCAACGACATCGTAGCTGTTTTCTATCTTGACGGCCAGTAACGGGGCGCCGAGATAGTCCTCGAGGACGTCGATGACGCGGTGTAGGAATTCGAGAACGAGAAGCGGCTCGATCTCGGCCGTCGATGTGGCTAGCAGCAGGAGGTTCTCATGGGCCAAGCTGAAGACGAGAGTCGGCGGGCTCGTGTTGGGAAGGTAGATCAAGCTCGGTCTCGGGGCGCGATGCTCGAGGTAGAGGGGCAGCAGGTGGGAAGCGGACAGCGGTCGGCCTGTGTAGGTGTGCGAAAGAATCGGGCTCCTTGTGCTGGTCAGTATCCCTTCTCTTGACATTCAAATAGGTGTGGAGAGTAACCTTTTGTCGTCGAAAACGTGCAGCGCCTCGATAACGCCGTTCATGGTGATGGCAGAGCATGGTGTTTGTCTGACGCAATGGGCGCGGGTCCGTGAGGGAGCTTGTCAGCACTGCGGGCCGTAGGTCGCATGCACGTACAGGTGATTTCATACAGGCCGGTACAGGGTAGGTAGACAGGTAAGGTAGGCCTGGTAATACTCTATAGGTGCCTAGGTACTCTTGCACGGCGCGGCTCGAGTGCCTCCGGCGCCGAGTGCAGACGGACGGCGCCGGGGGTTCCTCATCCTAGATTCTCCAGAAAGCCACCAATCTCATCATAGCTCAATCCTTCCAATATCGGCACTCCCAGAATAATTTGCACTCATATGACGATGTGCAGATCGTCGGGCACCACACGTGTCGCTTCGTAGGATGAGCTCGGAGACCCCGGCCATTTGATTCTCGGACACTTTTTGCTCAATATCCTCGTCGGATCGGAGAGAACTACTTGATATCGAATTTGCAGCGTCACGATATGAATGTAATTCAGACGAGCCCGGATGCTTTTCCGGGACGTCAATGCAGTCACCGTCAACAATGAGTGCTAGCATTCATTCGATAGAGGTATCGCCTTCTACAGCACTTACCGAAAGGTTGAGTTTGGTCTCGGTCGTTTCGAGTGCCTCTGGTTACAATACAAGTGTCTACTCACTTAGCGGCTTCCCATTCTCGACCTTGGCAAAAGAGGCTCTCATCGTAGCATCAGCATCGGCACTCGAGCCAAGCAAGCAAGATGACACTACAGTTTTTGTCGTGGACCCGGCATTCCATCGCGCCTCGCGTATACATGCAACACGTGCACGAAGCCTATAGGATTCTTTGTGGAGCCCGTTCAGGCATCCCGTTTCCCAACGTACAAGGAACCGAGGAGAGGTTGATGAAGATGTCCTCGACCCCATACTCGGGTTTCGTGCATGTATCGGAATCAGAATCCGACAAAATTTCCTAGGCCCTACACACGATATTACAGGACCAACGTTGATGATCTTGAGCGGGCTGCTTCTTTCGTTCGAATAGACCAAAGGACATTTCATCTTCGTGAGCACACCCGACCATCGATCCGCGAGGACGAATTCCGCTCCAGCAATCCTCCAGGGTCTATACATAGTTCTATTTTCTCCCTATTGCCTCTATGCAATTCCCGGCTCATTATAGATGGTCGGCGCCCCACTGCAAACTTCTCGGTTCCGATCCTTAACTACTTGTAATACTCCGTACGGAGGACGGAGTATACGCGATCGATTACTCAGGTAGTTAGTTGCATTCTGATCAAGACTATGCAGTCCAAGCTGGAACAGGTTCAAAAAGCCGTTGCTGCGTTGTTTAAGAAAAAGAACAGGGTCCATTTTCTCTCGAGAGTGATGCACACCAGTAGAGCACGCTATATGATATAGTCGAACGACACATAACCATCAATGCTTTGGGATCATAGGGTTTGCGCTTATTTTGTTTGATACCGTGGCTGCCTACGCGTAGCGACTTATTGAGACGGATCGATGCCCCGTCTCCGGAGACTACGATCACTCTACCTGCGACGACATGAAGATTTCCAATTCCGCTGTGCTTATCCACAATAAACGCACTTGATGCTTCACATAGAGTAG
Organism: Torrubiellomyces zombiae; assembly: GCA_018831705.1. NCBI lineage: Eukaryota > Fungi > Ascomycota > Sordariomycetes > Hypocreales > Ophiocordycipitaceae > Torrubiellomyces > Torrubiellomyces zombiae. The sequence continues at coordinate 5,723 of JADHZA010000363.1, forward strand.
TTGAGTCGATCCGGGTCTCGTCTTTTAACATTCTCGATATGCCCGATGATCAGCGCATCAATCTAGAAGTGCACGCATATAAAATACCATAGAAACCCCCCGATGAAGAGAAGAAATAACAAGGTTTCACTCAGGCTTCTTTGCTATAGCTCAAACACTCATTCATCATTCATTCATCCACCCCCCAAAACCAACATCCATCAAGCCCAGACATCTCGTCAGATCCCAAAACAACCTCTTAGCCCACATCTTCATCATGCGTTTCTTTGAATCTTGGGCCACCGGCCTGATTCAGACGGTCTCAGTCCTGGCCGTTTTCACGCAACTCGCCTCGGCCGCTCCCCACAAGCACGTCCAAGACTTTGCAGACGTGTTGGATGAAGCCGTGAGGGAGCGCGAGAAGACCTCGAAAGAATTGCTAGCTTTGATGGTCTTTATCGAGACGGCCGTTCCCAAGTCGAATGCGAACACGGACCTGATGCTCGCCAGCGCCGACGCCGCCAGAAACCGACGCAAGGGAGGAGCAGCCTCAACGAAAACCCCGGAAAGCAGGCTGGAGGGAATCATGGAGTCCATTACCAAACTAACGAATCTGACGAATGGCGAGTTTGATGAGGCACTAGCCAAGTTTAGCAAGTCTCACAAGTCCTCCGATGGAGGATGCAAGACATCGGCCTCGTCCGTGGAAAAAAGTCTGAAGGAAGCCCAAGATAATTACGCGACATTGCAAGAAGAGATCGGAACGTTGTGGCAGCAGGCGCAGACGGCTGGAACAGCGATTAAACAGCTGGGTGGCGGGAAGAAGAAGGGAAGAGGGCCCGAATTCTAATTGAGACTGTACATCTCTGTCAAGTCTGTTGCGAGTATGGAAGGGCTTCGAAAAGTATACGCTTATGTGTGGATTGAATCGAGGCATTTGGATAGATATCTTGTCATTTGTGTACCACCAGCATCTTGCGTGATTCTCGCTATGTGAAACCCTATTTGGCTCGTGTATGCCGAAGCTCCAACCAGTTTGACGGCCCTTGTCGCGAAGACGACCGTCTCGTCGGAAACTCGTGCTGATACACGTATTCCGGATCGTGCAGTTCTCGCCCATGACCACCAACACGACCCAGGACCACCCTCAACGGAGCATATGACGCATCTCGAACGGGCCGTGGGCTTCCCGTGGCTGGTTGCTCGTACAGGTCCTGTCCAAGCAGCTGCTGATGGTCTTCTGTGATTGTCTCGTTGACCACAGCAACCTCCCGCCGGTACAGGACGGGTCCCTCGGGGCTGTCACTGTCTTGGGCCATCTTCGCATGCAAGTAGTACGCCTGGTGCGTAGTTGCGAAACCACCGCTGCTGTTGCCTTGATCCTGCTGCCAGAAGAACGCTTCACCCGTGCGTGTTGTGAATACACTGGTTCCATAGGCTGGCGCGTGAAGCTTGGACAGGAAAGGCTCCAAGCCCTCGGCGAAGACAGTCTCACCTGTCACGTTCAAGTCCAGCCCCTGTGTCAAGTTTGCCCGGAGGGTTAGGCTGTATTGGCCGTCGGGCGACTTCTGCTTGGAGCTCATGCTGACTGGATAGCGGTACTCGGAGTAGTACAGTTGACCGGCGCCGTGAATGGCGCGGTCCTGGCCTTCGTACTCGGCGGCAACAACTTGCACATTTCCCCCTTCGGTGACCTGCCCTTGATTGCGCATATGGTAGGTTTGCAACCACGCTATGTCCTGGTCCTGACCCTGACCTAGCTTAGCTCGAACTTCCAGCTTCCGATCGATGGTCTGGTCGTACTTGAGTGACTTGTTCGGTTCAATTTGGAGGTTGTCTTTGTAGTTCAAGGGGCTGACGCGAACCGTCGGGGCCTCGCCGCTGGTGATGGCCCTCTTTTCGTCCAGCCATAGGAAGATCTTACCGGACAGGAGCCAGAGCTTATTCACCACAGCGTCCTCGGCACCAACTACCTCGAGGGAGAAAGCATGTTTCTTGCCATCACTAAGGATGCCGAGCCATGGGCTGATGTCGATTTGCTGCTCCCGTAGATCAAACGCCTGGATACCGCTGATAGGTCGGTGCAGCGGCGGAGACACTCCTCCGGTGAAGATGACGGGAAAGGGCCAAGAGAGCCCGGCAAGTTGGCCGTCAATCTTGAGTCGTACCTCACGGAAGCTCGACTTCCCTGGTAGAGTGGTCCGGTTAAAGACCTTGGTGCCGTTTTCAGGCACGTTGGACCACCAAAACTCTTCATCTGCTTGGCCCGTGGCGGCAACGGAGAGGACGGCGCGATAAACATGCCGCGGGAGCTGAATATCGGCAACGGCCGTCTCTTCCGGGTAAGTAAATAAGCTTCCGAGCCCCTGCTTCGCCCTTCTCGCCGAAAAGGGCACGATTTGGTCAGCCGATGGACCACTTGGGTTCTTGAACAGTTTGTCGTCGATGAAAGTAGCCGTCAAGGTGGCGTTGAAATACCCCGTGTACTTTTGGTTGATTAGGTTGCCGAGGTCAAAGATGAGGGTTTGCGGTTGCTTCCAAAGCGAGAGGTAGGCGGTCATGTCCTTCCAGTAGGTCCAGATGATGCCAGGGTGCTTCTTGGGCTCTGCCGTTGACGTCCGCCATACTTCCACATCGCCAAGCCACATGGTGGCGATGCGATCAAATTGCCTACCCTCCGAAACGACGGTGAAGTTGATGACGACTCTGTTGAAAGGAAAGTCTGGCGGTATATACGAAGCTCCATCGGCTGTGTTAGCTTTACGAATGTTACGCGGTGGTGAGGTGTATACGCAAGAAGCCGCCAGATGTATCGAATCAACTTACCGACAAAGGGATGGCCATAGCTGTTGCCAAAATCATGCTTCATGAGCTGAACCTGGTGAGAGACGACATGATGCGGAGGGCGGCCCAACAGCTCATCGCCTTGCACGGGTCCGTCCGGGCCCAGGACGGGGCTGCTGACCTGGAAGCATGTCAGCGGGCCGGCGATGGTTGTCGACGCCATTTGACCGCGTAACGCGCTGAGAGGACTGCCGCCGCCGCGACGAGGCTGCTCATGATTGTCTCTGGACAGCGTAGACGTGAAGCCTGGCATGGCCCAGACCACGATTGGCGTGTGTAGCAGCACGAAAATGGCCAGGGCACGAGCGAGCCATGATTGGCGACGCATGGCGGCCGCACGCAAGTTCAGTTCGTCACAGGTAAAAGCCGCTGCCTAGCAGTGTTCCTTGTCCTAATTCATGGACTACTTGTAGAGATGCTTGGAAAAAATATTGATCACCCCGGCGCGGAGAGGAAAATGGCGCGTCAGTAGACGTGGCTGTTTTGCTTGCGAGTCAAAAACCTGAGCCATTTTGATATGGGAGGTATTACTACGGAGTAGGTTGCTTCTCAATAGCTCACACACTGTACCTATCCCAGAGTCACAGGCAGCATCCCTGTTCGGCTTGGCTTGAAAGTAAGGGAGGGGAACGGCAGGCATATTGGCGAGGACAAGAACTACTACAAGTATGTATGTGCTTGTGTGGAAATACGATGTCGCGCAAGTACCAATCTCGAAGAGGAAGTTGGCTACGGAGGAAGACGAGATATGCAGTAATAGCCTATAGGTGGAGGTTGCAGAGTCGGGGTGCTGCGTCACGCTGCCGAAATTTCCCTGTATCGGCGTCCTGCTTCGTGTGTACTTGTGTAAAGTTGCTATCCCTCATATTATCCAAAACTCCAAGCATCTGAAGGAACTTAATTAGCATTGCCTACTTAGTATTATGTGTTACCAGTTCGTTGGATTTGAGATGGCTAGCCATGCCCGGCATAGTCTTGGCTACAAGCGACTCAAAACACCGTGCTGGTGCAGTGGAAGACGACGACACGAGGAACATCCGTAGCACATGCCCCGACGTGAGACTTCACTTGCGGGGTAAGGTAGCGTTTAGGTATCTAGCGTCCAGGTCAACCTTTATCTTACTGCTACTTGTATTCATCATGGCGAGGGCAAAGTGATCATGTTCGCAAGCTTATGCATTCCGCTTTGGATATCTAAATATATAACAGCACAGTCCAACCGTCCGTCTCTGTGTACTAGTATTTAATCTCACCAACCGGCCTCGGTAACACAGGGGCGAGAAACAGTAACAACAAGTTCAATGCGACGTCATCATCATCATCAAGATCCATGATTCTTCCCGATGCATCCTCCAACGCTTCGAAGCCTGCTCGACCTGTCTCGGCTGGTCCCTAGCCAAGTCTGCCCGACGGGTGGGGAGGGTTCATAGTCCACACATGCAACATGCATCTCGTGGTGAGATGAGAGTCCAACATGCACGCAGTCAGCGTCTGTGGCACACCTCGTTTCCCCGCCGCGCCAGAATTGGGAGGCCGTGGCATCCTTTGCGAGTGAGACAATCAGCGAGGTCACGGGCCCCCCGAATAATGAGTTGATCGAGGGCGCTGCGCCTTGATACAACTCTTGTGGTCGCGGGTCTCATCAAGCCCCAAGGCGGTGTGGAAATCCGACCATGGCTGAGCAGAAGCGTAGATCTAATGTCGATTCTTTAAGCGCTGCGTTATCATGATTCCGTGAACAAGAGGGAGAGCCTTCCGAGCCTCCGTAGGATGATTCCGTTCAGCCTCGCATGGTGTCCCAGTAGCGCCTTCGTGCCGCGACGGCGTCCTTTTCACCGACAAACATGTGCTGGAAGAAGTTGAAGACGGCGAACTCGTCCCTGGTCATGACATAGGAGTCAGGCTCGGCCTGGACCTTGGTCCAGATGTCGGTCAAGGCGGCCTCGAGGATCTTGTTGACGATGGGGTCCGAGGCGCCGTCGGGGCTCTCGCGAGCAATCTCCAGAGCCTGGGCCACGGCGGCAGCGTCGTCCTGGGCCGACTTGCCAGCGAGTGATGCCGACGACAGGGCGGAGACGACGCGATCCTCGGGCTCGACTCGGTGAGGCATGGTGCGTGGTGACGACTGGATCTGGTGGTAGTGTTCGAGGTGGGTGTGCTGCGGAGTTTGAAGAACGAGAGAAAGCATGGTTCCTGGGAGGGTTCGGTGGGTGGATGACTGAATAAGTAGGTGACGATCAGTTGGGCGGGGAGATCGGACCAGGCAGGCCCTTTGTTGGTGAGACGCGAGGGCGTGTGTGTGTGCGTGTGTGTGTTGTTTAGGTTCCGACAGGGGGTGCTTTGCTCCCGGGCCCAGGGCGTGGGTGGGTGTGCCGTGGCCGTGGAAGGGGGGGCAAGGGAAGGGAAGGGATGTCACCGGGAAAACAAGTGGATGGGGGGGAACCGTATTGGCGGACGCTCGGACCAGTATGACAGGGATGATGGAAAGCTTGATAACTGGGGGAGAGCTCCAGTGGAAGAAGAAAAGATGAAGAGAGGTAGAAGTAGAAGTAGAAGTAGAAGAACAGACAAGAGTTGATTCGCAGAGAGTAAAGCAACGATCAACTCTGATGAGCACCTTGTTCTCGAGGTGGAAAAATAGGCGAGTATGTAGACAATTGTACAAGGGGGTATCAATATGAACAAAGGTCCGGGGGAAAAAAAAGACCAGGCGATGCAAGGTCACTTTATAATCGCAACGTCAATAGGTTTTCCCTTACCATGCAGGTTTTCCCCCCCTCCAACTCTAAACGATGACGAGCGGAGGAAGCGAACGAGTGTGCAACGTGCGGCTGCCGCGCTGGGGAAGGGGGTTTAGGTTAATCAGAATCCAGAACGGAGCGTTGACAAGGGCAAAAGTCTAAAGAGCAAGCGTCACACGCACGCAACGCAACGCACGCTCAACGGTCGAGCCAGAGGCGTCGGGGAGGGGGGGGGGGTTCGGCGTTGAGCAAAAGTCTAAGTCCGACGAACTGTCAGTTTGCGGCCGCCCAGCGCCCTAAAGTTTGTTTTGCCTGTGCCTCTGCTCCCCCCCATCTCGCTCACCCCTCGTTCAGGGTGCCCTGTAAACGGCGGGACTGTTAGCGGGCAGACAGACAGATCAGTGACAGGTCGGCGGTCGGCGCCTACGGTGGTCCGTTTCGTAAGGTTACCAGTGCGCCGGAACGTGGCAAGCGGCTATTTGGCGCCAACCTTGTCGGGGTGGTATTATTGCCTGTAACCAACTGATCGCCCCGGCTGTTACCGCTTCAAAACAAACGATGCCCGACAAGAGCCCCCCCAGCTGACCAAGGCGGATATAGGCCAGTAATAATAACACATAGCATCTATCGACCGGGTGGGACGACAAAGGGTAGCAGATCCTAGATATGTAAGATTCCAGCATGCTTTCCTGTCGTAGACATTCCTGATATGTTTTGACTTCGCGATGGGCAAAAAGTTTCACGAGGATTTTCGGGAAGGACAAGTACCGAGCGGTGACGGCATGCCCGCAACTGTCAGGGTTTTTGCTTTTGGGCGAGAGAGAGCCAACACCACGCGAGCTCTCACGCGACATGGGCACGCGAAAACGTTGTCAGGTTGAGGGCCCCAGGCCCAGAACCGGGCACGCTGTGCGCCCCCGAAACCTTGCGGGCGAGAGAAATCGGCAAACCTTGCGGCGCAAGCCCTTTCTCGGGGCTTCGCATTCTCAGTCGGGGGAACATGGTGCACGCCCGAAAACTCTGTGCCGCGCAGGACGCACCGCGCTCTGTGCACGAGAGTTGAGGCTACGACGCTTTGGAGCATGTCGTCCGTGGGAGGCGGGGGGGGCGCCACTGCACGTTCGGCGGCCACTGCTGCCAACTAAGCTTTGCGAGCATGACACTGTGGCTAACCACCCTGTTACAGTCAGTCATACCTGTCTTCGTTCGTTTGGCCCGTTTCTCTTTGGCTTGCGCGAACGGACCCTGTTTGTATGTGTGTGTGTTATCTTGACTTTGGTGCCCATTCGCTCGTTGCCCCTACATACGTATCAGTAGCTGCTTTCCCTTCCCCCCCACGCGGGGGACCGGAGGAGGGACGTTGCCTCCGTCTTTCGGGTGTTGGCTTCAACCCAACAGCTACCTAGCTACTAGTAATACCTGTAGTACTTACAACTCGCCCTGCCGGATTTCATTTCAGCTCTCGGGTAGGCGTGCCGCTTCGGCTCCGTTTCCAAGTAATACTACCGCTACGTGAACTTGCACGAGGAGGCTGGCGATCGCGGTTCATGCCCCTGAGCTGTCAAGAGATCTGTCGTCGCTGCGGCTGCCGTCCACGGTGGGCTCGCCGTTCACCTTCCCGCCATGTGGGACATATTGGCAATGCCATTTCCTGTCTTTTAACTGGTCCGAGTACGAGGAAGCCGAGTCTATGGAGCAAATGTGGATTGACAGGGCACGAGCAGGCGAGTTTAGTACTTATTACTATACTTGTATTACTTGTAGTAATACAAGTAGGACTCGTACAAGTAGTACGCCTCGAATGAATGAATGCACCGGCGGATGTTGCCGGGGCGAAGAATTTAGAGTTTGGCGCCATCTGGGGCATCCCTGCATCTCACTTGTCCCTTTGCAGGGGACAATGCCCCTCCCATCTGCCCTGTCCATCACGGCCGAGTATGACGATGCCGGCTTCTAGAGAATGCGACAGAATGCTGTTGCCCTATTCACATTATGTACACATTCATTGTTACAATTGCGATACGATTTGGCGGATAGAATTGCCATGATCCAAACATGATTCGAAGGGGGGGCTTCTCGCAAGTGTAAAGTCAGTCGATGGATACATGCATCCCTTCTTCAGCTCCGAGCCAGCGACGACGACATACAGCAAACACGCGCAGGATGACACTCTAAGCGAGCTCAACACCCAAAATTAAACGAGGCGAGACGCGTAATCGTCTCGTCAGGTTGACAATGGGCGAGCATCCACCACCCCGGCCTTCCACGCCCTGTTTACACGTACATATTGCCATCTTGGAGAGATCCGAAGCTCTTGGTTGGCTGCGGGGCCGAGCAACTGAGCGCAAGAGAGGCGTGGCGTCCGCTACCCCTAAACTTTATATCCTTCTATTCCGCTCACTTTCAGGGCTCGTCCTCACATTGGTAATCAGCCGGGCCATGCCACGGAGCGGGAGTGCCTGCCTCGATTGTCTCGCAAGGGGGAACGGCATCAACTTGCCAGATCGAGGTACAACGTTGCCATCCGATGCTGGCGCCCGATCTTGACGGAGCGGCTGAGAGAGAGGTGGTGCTTTAACTCCTTCGCTGCCAGTCGAGCCGATTTCCGCTGGAGCAGATGGATCGACCTTGGCTCTGGTGGTGTCCGCGAAGCCCCCTGGTGACGCGAATCGTGAGAGTTGAGCGAACCGGACTAACACGCACGTTCCGCTCGGATCGTGTCAAGAAACCTGATGCCGGACAGATGGCTCCCGAGTGAGGAGGGCATCGAATTGTCAATGCGGCTGTATACCCTTACACCTCACATGAGGATGTGGCTTGTCTGGTCGATGAATGCCATGGCCATTCCTACGTACATCGCTTCGCTGAGGACTCGCTCGTAGCCTTGTAGGGCATGTCGCGGCGTGGTAGCCAAAAGCAGGACATTGTGCGACGCGGTCAGTTCGCAGCGCGGTACTGTTTCAAGATGCCGCGGATTCTCGTGTCACTGTTCATTGACGAGCGACGGGCACACACGTGCGGCAGTCGATAGTCTGGGCATCTGAGCTTGCAGCCGTCTGTCCGTCCGTCGCTTGCCACGACATCGTCACAGATCCCATCGAGACGAGTGCCAATGACACTGATGTGTTCAGGAAGACGCTGATAGCTCCCGGCAACGTGCTCCTTAGACTGAACGAGTGTCAGTTGCCTTGAACCACCTACTGTTGCTAGATGCACCCCTACTCGAGCACTCGTCATAGCTGCCGGTTGCTTGCTTTCCTCTGATGTGGTGGGCATGCTATGCTCTTCCAGGCTAGCACCGAGCTGGCTTCCACATGGCGCCTTGTTGGAAAAAAATAGAAGACGGTGAGAAAGCTCCACAACGGTGGTATCAAGAACAAACTGTAAATCGTCTCGGACCAATACGCGTTGGCCCTCGTGTGGAACTCTTGCCCGATTCTTCCCAGCTGTCTCCCCATGACGACTCGGCCCACTGACACCCTCCCTTTCCCCAGAATCCGGGTCACGCTCTTGGGAGGGGACCCTCCATTGTCCTGCTGTTCCCTTCCGCTCCATGAGAGAACTATTTTGGCTCGTCTCACTGGCTCATCAGCTGCGGTGCCAAGCCTTGACAACAGGGCTGCACGAGTGCGCCCTTCCTGTCAGATCCGACACGCGACTCGCCAGGAACGCCCTGCCTAGCGAACGCCTTGCCCTCCTTTTCGGCTCGGATGCCCTCGTGGTGAAAAGAAGACAGGCTCAACGCCTGAGGGATTCCCGAGACGGTCCCGATGGGCTGACTGGCAGTCAGGAAGTTGACGATCGAGAGGCATGGACCTCTCACTGTTTCGGCACAAGGTGCCGTCCACCTCACCGAGCAAAAAGACTATATGTTGCCTATTTGCTGCGGTAAACCCTCTTCGCAGGTGGACTCGGCCATTTCGACATCGGTGGATGCGATCCTCCGTAATCACCGACGTGGCCCAGCAGTCTCTGCAAGAGAGTTTCGGAGATGCGGTCTCGAAGCGGCTCTGACTTCACGGAGGTTTGCGCAGCAGCGTACCCCGTCAGGCTTGCCAATGCAAAAGTCTAAATGCAGTCTCAGCCACACGCGGATCATGTCTGCCCATAACCATGTGCTGTGGGCCTGACTCAGCACACGGCAAACTCCGTTGCTATTGTGCATGAGAAATCTCGACGTCCAAAGTATTAGCTGTCCGCGTGAACAGTGCTCATGCTTTCTGTAATTCTATCCTCTACCTACTCTATATCTTTTCACAATTAGGGGGGAGAAAATCTATTGTACAAGTTCAAGCCACCTTCGTTTTCGGCTCAGCGTGACGGTCGTTTACCAATGTTCCAGCCCCAGGACCTCAACGTCTTGACAACTTTGGGCGTTACGGCGGCCGTAAGCGGAACTCGTAGAAAGATGAAGCTCTTGTGAATTGCGTAGGCCAGCGCCAGCTGCGTTGCCAGGCCTGTCATGATTGTCAGTACTCTTATCCGCAGGCGCCGTAGGGCAAAGGTGACATGAAGGGAGATTGACGTACTGGCCTCTTCGCGGTTCCGCTCCTGGGCTTCTTGAACGCCCCAACCAGCCATTTCTACCTTGTCGCTGATGTCGTCACTGCCTAGCTGTTGGGTCTCGGCGCTCTTGACAGACTGCCAGTATTCGTGCCACCTTTGTCGGATTGATGCAGGTATCGTGCTTGACACGGTTGAAACGACGGCATGCTCAATCTTGCCTTGACTCCCGGTCTTAGTTAGCCACTGGAATATACTGAAGGGGAAGGATGAGAGACGGCCGTACCTATGTTGTCGGTTCCAACGATGCGGACGAGAAGGAAGCAGAATGGGAAGTCGAGGACGCTGAGCCCGAGGTAGACACCTACAGCGGACCAGCCGTACTCTTTGGATAGTTTCTTCAATCTGGCGCCCAATGATAGGCTCTCTTGCGAGCTGTTTGGGGCAGAGCTGCCACTCCTCCGCCATGGTGAAAACCTGAAGCCGCGTCGTTGTGCTCGGCTCAATGCCGTGATCGTAGTGCTCGTATGCTTCGCAAAACCACCTCGTAGCGAGCTCGTCGGCCGAACCAGAGACCCTGGTAGAGATTTCGGCGTCTTAGCAGTGAGCAAGCTTTGTCTCGCGGCGTCCCATGATGGCAACGGGGAGGCTCGGAGCCTGAAGAGCTGTTTGAGCATGACAACGATGATTGTCGGTTTCTCGTCAAGCTATCGATTGAAAATGACCGATGTGATCGAAGTTGACGAGATAAATCAGGGTATCTTGCAGTTTCGGTGCAACCGGCGAGCAAACCGGAGCTGTCGGTGGCTGCTACAGAACCCTGCTTCAGCCAAAGGGCTGCTGTGTCCGATTCAAATTCAGGGAGTGCCAGATGAATAGGAGGAGGCTGGCTGTTTTTCCGATGTCTCCGGAGTATGGTAAGCGAGAGCGATCCAAGTGTTAAGGATTCGATTCCTCTTTTTTTAATGTTCGTCGCCTCGCTGCGAAAACCCGCGATGCGCAATGATGCAAATGCTGCCGCAGAAAGCTAGTGTGGATCCGAACGTCACGTGCTTCAACTTTCAATTGATGGGATGTCATCTTCGCAGATGTTCTCGTCCGCATTTAGCTCCAAAACACTAATCAGCAATACATATTGGCCGATGAGCGAACTCCGGTGACAGGAACGAGCTGTTTCTACCGACATTGGATGTGTATCGGGCGTCGATGACCCACCAGTCTCGCGTATGGCGAAGGTAGTCTACGCGAGAGCAGCCGTACTGATTTAAGGAACAGTTCGCGATGAAGGGACTTGTTCGACATGGGCGGAAATGTGTTCCGCCCTCCATCTGAGGCAGCAGGACTCGCAGTGGCATTTGTACACTTGCATGGCCTTTCTTGAATCGATAATTGCTACTCATAGTCAAGTGCCTATATCCCACTTTCCTCTTGGTTGGTCCTCCGTCCTGGCCACCGTCTTTAGTCTCTTCTCGTCTCGTCCCGTCACTCGGCCTTCACTACTGCCAGCTGCCAAACACTCGGGCTTCGTTTCGAGTAGCCAATTGCGTGACAGGCTGCCGCACTCGCATGAATGCCACGTGCCGAGCTCACGAGCTCCTGCCATGCAGAACGAGCTCAGAAGGGGCCGAGGTCACCGTGCGAGCCGTAGTTCCTCTCGTGCCATGTCAAGCTTCAACATTGCACGGCTGCTAATTCTGCTTCTTCAGACTACGTTTCACCATTGTTTTCTTGGCCTTGGACTGCTCGCAGTCATCTTGTGCCAGCTTTTGCCACACATGCCTCCAGCGGTCGACCTGGTGTTCCTTCCCCGTTTCTAGGGGCCATTAGGCAGTGCAAAGCGAGTTCTCGTCGTCGAGCTCTCCATTGCCTCTTCATTCGTTTACTTCTTTTCCGCGTTTTCTTTTCCACTTTTAGTGTCGGCCTTGACTATTCATTCGCTCCTTTGACTCGTTGCTTAACCACAAGAAGAAAAAAACGAACGATGACACCAACAGTACTTACCTACGGAAGGAGGAGAAACCTTCCTCATACACTGAGCTCTCAGAGAAGGCGAAGATATCTACCCATTTCTTTACCTGTACAAACTGAAGGTGTGACTGCTGAGTCTTCCATCACGCAATGTTCAAAATACTGATGCGAGTAGCGTCACCGAGCCGCCCAACTGGAAGTCTGAACAACCACGCTGCCAGACGGAGCGATGAAATCACGGCTGCTCAGTACTCGAGGTGCATCAACGAGCTCGCCAGCGCCCTTCTCGATGACAGTGAAACCAACACGGACGAGGAAGCCAGCGATAAGCACGCTGATCCTTTAAGGCCAGATGCCGCTTGCTCGAATCGACCCATGAAGCCAAAAGGGACCACAGACCCCAGCGGCCACGTATGGCCGTCACCTTTCTCCATGCATCCCGTCGTCTTGGACAAGTCAAAGAGCACGGAAACATGGAGCAGTGGCACGGGCCCAGATAAAGGAAGGATGCATAAGCGGAGCTTGACATCAAGCCCAATTTTGGGGAGAGTGTACGAGCCGCTCGAGTCATGCACCTCCTCTGCGGCCTCTGCGTCACGATCTCCTTTGGAAGCCGAGAATTCAATGCCCCCAACGTCGAATCGACGCCCAGCGTCCATGTTCGACCAAGATTCAACTTCACCTCTTGATGTGCCCCAAGGTGCAACGCCCAAACGGCCACTAGACACCAAGGAGGTCGACGAAAAGGTCCGGGCCATGCTTGCTGCGATCAACGCACTCAAGCCAAGCACGTCACAAGATATGGGACGCGGGACACCCAAGCTCTCGCGCATGCCGTCCTTGAAGGGTTTTTCGTCCAAGTTCTCGGGCGCTTGGGGTCGGCTTCACTTCAAGCAAACGACGTCAGAGTCGAGAACACGGTGCAAACTAAGAAAGAGGCCACTCGAAGAAACCAGCGAAGTTGAGCGTGCAATTGGCGTGGCAGGACCTGAAGCGCCAAGCTCATCTCAGACACCAATCAGTTCGCATGAGCTCCGCCTAAACGAGGGAGGAAATCTTGGCAAAAGAAAGATTCAGCAGATATTGGGCGATCCCAGAGCTCTTTCCACTAGCCTCATACCCTCGACCCACGACAGAGCCCCTGGCTCGTCAGTCAGTGAGGAGACCAAGTCTTCAGTCGACTCCAATTCGACCAGCGAGGGAATGCCTGACAAGGAATCAGATGAGCCCAACACCATGCTAGAGACGGGTCTGTTTGAGTCCGAACGTGGGTTTGAAAACGATCTTGAGGATAGGATCTTGAGCACGACACCCACAGGGTTTTCCACGCCCCGAAGACGAAACCATAGCGAGTCGGATTCAGGCCGTAGCGACGGGTCCATGCCCGATGAAACCAAGTCAAGCCTCATTCAGACGGATATGGCCCAATTAATCATCAAGGTTAGAGGAATCGAGGCCGTCGGGTCTCCCATTCGACAAGTCGTGCTGAAGCCGAAAGCATCGAGAAGGGTTATGAGACCTGCTGGGCAGCTTCGCCCGGACACGGTACGGTACAAAGATCAGACGAGGACACGATGCTGTGAACGGGTAAAGAAACACCCATCGCCCAGCAAGAGAGATTTGGAAGAGCTCGAGAGAGCACTTCGAAGGTACAAGACAGATCAGACCCCAGGCGCCGCCGATGACGATGCTCGAGACGAACTGGCACTGAGTTTCGTGTCGCAAGCGCCGGTTCTGGGGGCAAGAGATCCAAATCGATTCTCCACAGGACAATATACCAAGGCATCGAGGACTGGATTGGTTGCCAAGTTCCTTGATGAGAATGGTCGAGTTGAGTCCCGTGGAGAAATGACGACTAGACCAATCGCAGACATACGACTTGCTCCACCTTACCGGCCCAAGGGTCTGTGGTCGGAAGCTACGGACGAGTTGCTGTGAGGGTTGTGTTGTGAGATTATCTGTGTCGATGGGAGGGTGTTCAGACGTCGGACTAGTGAAGGGACAACGCAGCTTGAACGTGGAGCATCTCCGATACATGTTCGAGTCTCAGACAAACTGAACATGCGTCACGGGTTGCCATGACGAATTACGACACAGATTACGAAGGCAGAAGGGCCAGTACAAATGATTCGGGGACATTCACATGGCTGAGAAACCGCGCGAGCATGGACAGAAGAGTGGCAGAAAGGCGTCATTTGGGTATTAAAGTAGCAGTGTGTCTCAAGGCACTGCGCTATGGTGCTACATGAGAATAGAACATGACTTCGTAAGACGACAACAGGCTCGTAAATGAAAACATGAAATAACTCCACAACGTCCCGCTCATAGCTCATGAGAGACGCACACCATGATGCGCTCTAGATGGCGTGGTGATGCGATCCACGCCCATCAGTACCGTGCATGCGTCTTGTGCCGGCAGCCTGGGAGTTGTTAGTGAATGAACCACTACCGCAAATAGCAGTCTGTGCCGGATATGTTAGCGTACCTTGACGCCGGGCCTGCCTGTCAAGGTTCCCCTGAGGCGGGTGAGGGCTCCGCTGATCTTGTCGCCGATGGAAGGCTTGCGCTGGTGGTGGTGCACGGGCTCACGACGGGAGAAGAGGCCGCGACGGCGATGACGGGGAGCGGTGGTTGTGGTGGTGGTGACGGTGGTGCGGTTGTGGCGGCGGCTTGAGAAGGGCATGATGGGTAAAAGTGTGTTTGAGTCTGTTTGTTTATAGAGGTGGTTTGTTCGTGGTTGCTAGTGTGAAGATGTAGCTGTCTTTTTTAATTCAGTATTGGATGAACAGAATCAGTGACCAGAGAAAGAGAAGTAGAGGGTTGATGGGAAGCTTTATATAGACAGGTCGAGGTATAGGGAAACAACATGGGACGTGATGCTGTTCATCTCGCTGACTGGCGCTTGTGCGATGCTATGACATACTTGGGCGGAGACGATCGACGGCCACGACAATGGAATCAAGGTTTTTGGGTGGGAGAGGACCCTGGAATACGGGGACCAGAGACGTCACTGCTACGTATTACCTGACGTACTAGGATCCTGGTCTTTGGTGCCACAGCGCCCCCCCGGGATGTGTGGCTGGTGAGGGGGGATGGTGTGCTGTGATGTCACGCTGCTGGGGCAGACACCCGACACGGTCACAATCAGGCTTTTTTCCTCTAGAGAGGTCGTTGGCGATGGACAACGTATCTCACGCTTACGCTTGGATCGCAGTACTGTACCTTTAAGTGCTTGACACGTACCGATGAACAGGTCACGATGTATCCGTTCGCAGGACCTGTTCAATTGCCGGGCAACGGCGGGTTGGTGGTGTGGCTTACGTCTTGAACAGCCCCCCCCCCCCCATGACGGCATGTGCGCTTTGGGTATTACTATCGTAGGGCTGCTGCATTCCTCTGCTGCATCTAATTATGGAAGCACGGCTAACTAACTCGTAAACAATTCATCCGTCACCTCTGAGTTTATTTTATTTTACTTTTTCGTCGTCGAAGTCTTGGTTGACAAAACACAGTCTATCATGCAAAATGTAATAGCGGATCACGCGCTGCGCAGGTTCCTCTTGATCGTGGCCAGATCCTGCTCGGACAAGCCCAAGCCTTTGACGACGTAGCCGTCCCAGCCGCCAAACTCGGCCTCCAGGCCCTGCAGGAAGCTCTGCCAGAACTCGGCCCGCAGGCTGATGAGGTTGACGAAGCCCGGCGTGTCTGGGTCGGAAATGCCGACCGTCGCCATGGCGAACTGGAGGAGCTTGTCGCGCGCGGGCTCCGTCCCGATCCGGGACAGCATGTAGTCGCGCGTGGCGTCCGGGTCGGCCGTGCCCGCCAGCCCGTGGAGGAGGCCGGCGACCACGCCTGTTCGATCGCGGCCAGCTTTTGCTAAACGTGAGCGAGATGGAATTCCCTTCAAGTGTGTGTGTGGACGTACCAGTGCAGTGGAAGAGGATAGGCTCGGCGGGCCGGTCGCGCACGTGTTCCAGCAGAGCGCGGATGATGGGCTTGTAGGTATGCGCGACGTTGAGGTACTGCATCCGCCAGGCGAGCTTGCCCTCGTCCTTGCGGAAGTCGTCCAGGTTCGGCACGGGATAGCCCTCCTGCCCCTCGAGCCAGATGTTTTCCACGCCGTCGAGCACGGGGTCCGGCGCCGCGGCTCGTTCCTTGGCGAGACGTAGGTCGAAGATGCGACGGACGTTGTGGCTCAGCCAGGCGAGCGCGTCGGCGTCCTGGGTCGCGCTGTCGAGCACGCCGCAGCGGAAGAAACGGCCGGGGGCGAGGGCGCTGCCGGGCACGGTGCCGATGTCGCGCAGGTTGATGAGCGATCGGGTTGGGACGAAGGGCGGACGAGTGAGCGCCGGCACCAAGAGCTCCGCCGGGATGGGGGTGCGCACGTCGGTGGCGCACAGGGCGTCGAGCTCGGCGAC
>JADHZA010000364.1:0-22167 GCA_018831705.1 Torrubiellomyces zombiae
TAGGAAGTCATACACGCCTTGAACGAACGATAAGAGATAAGCTTATAACGGCCTCTACTTTGCGAGGAGGTATAACATACTATATCTTCTATAGTATTGCCCTCTTAGCCTAGTAGGGCCCCTGCCCCAAACCACACACATCACGATGTAAGGCGCCTGTGGCACGGCGGTCAGCATAGCTGACCAAAACCTTGCGATCGTGATCGCCGCGTAACCCTAACGGGTTTCTAGAAAGGCGTAATGAAATACCAACCAACCAACCAACCACTGTGGCATGCAGCTCTGTGGCCAGGCGCTAGACCCGGAATGGCGAAGGCCCCCAACCAGTCTGCGAATATTGGGAGGTAGAGTTCAGGTAGCATTGTGTCATGCCGTAATACGTACCTAACCTGTTTGCGCTGCACACCCCAGCCAGTCCCCCAGACTGCTATCCAACTGCACCCAATCCAAACCGCCATCGTCCTCCCCAGCTTACGCATTTCCCTGATCTCGCTGTTCTGCAGCAAACATCACTTGCCCTTCTGGTTGCCACGTCGTGCATGGCTGGCTACCCGGACCGCCCGTTCACTCAGGGAACCCCATCAGCCAACCGTGCCAACCCTCCGTTAGGCACCGTAGCTGTCTTGGGCCTCTTACCTCCTTCGTCCATTTGAGCATCCCGCGCTTCCGAGGCCGCCATCTATTGCGTCAATGACGGGCCGACAGCCATGACCTATAGTCTCTTCATCCGACTCTGACCGCCGTCGCTGACTCCAGTCAGGGCTTGCCTCGTGGCCTTGCATCCCCTGCAACACCACTAAAATCTGTTGCCGTCATGGAGAAGCCGTCCACGTCCACTGGCAGCCCTTCTGTCGCCACGCAACCCAGTGCTGAATCTTCGACCGCCTCTGCAAAGTCCAGAGCTCCATCGTTGCCGACTCTCAGCAGCCACGCGTCGAAGCATTCGTCAGCAAGCAACTCCGTCGCAGCCTCGCCTGTTGCATCTCGGAATGGCTCCCCTACAAGGTCGCTCCGAAGAGATGCCTCTTCGAATAGATTGAACGGCGTCAGGTCTCGAAAGAACAGCCAGCAAGATCTCAGTCCTGCACGACAACCACGATTGCCGACTCAAGACTCAGCCTCCTCATCACGAACACTGTCGTCAACTACCACCCCCAGCCTGCGACCTGCGACGCAGGACCCGGCAATTCAATCACCTACCCCCCAGAAATCTGTGGCTGTCTCCGACGTGAAGGACAGCCCTTCTTGGCCTGTGTCTCCGCGACTTCGCTCCCCTCCGCCTCAGATTCCACGGTCCCCTGCTACTGTCCTACGACGAAACGATCAAGACGCCCCTTCGATTCAAGTCCAACACCCATCGCCCTCCTCGCGACTGCCTAACTCGCAAGTCCCGACGCCCGACAGCGACATCAGCGAATCCCACTTATCGTCGGGCGTTCGCACACCCGCTCGTACTTCCCTTGAGACAGTGCAAGAAGTTAGCCAGAATAATTCTCCGGCTCATGCCATCGACACAGCCCTGATAGAGAAGGTCAAAGAAAAGCTCTCGGCATCTGGCAATCATTCTGATAGTGCTGTTGATGATGGAAACCGAACTTTGAGAGCAAAGGTCAACCATTCTGGCCAGCCACTTGGCGACGACTTAGTCAACATGAAAACGGAATCGCGAAGGTCAAGTTCTGTCCCTCCACCGCCGCTTGTAGCGCGGCAGTCCAGCGCTGTGTCATCGAAGCAGGTCAAATCTAAGCCTGAAGGATCCACGCAGAGCATGACTGTGGAGACGGAGACGGTCTCGAGTATTCCCCAGATCGCACTCACGTCCAGCAACAAAGACGGGCCTAATGGGTCCCTGAAACCAAAAGTCAGTACTGAAACGATCAAACCCAAGAAAGACAAGAAGAAAACAATGCGAAAGCAGTCTGCTGTCAACCCTGGAGCAGGTGAGCACACCCCTTTAGGTCTATCTCAGTCATCGCCTCTCGCTCGGCAGATGCACATGATGTGGTTCGCTAACAATCTTTTAGCTTCTTCAAAGGCCGACAACTTTGAGGCCAAGATTGCCAGTGCCGTCGACGAAGCCAATACGTCAGATTCGGAAGAAACCTTTGTTTACGACTCCAATCCTCCAGAAAATGCCGACCGCTCTCATCGTCGATTTCATTCTCGGACACCAAGTACGACATCTATGGCCAGTCAAGCCGACCGCCAAAACTTGCGCTCAATATATGGAGTCATGGAAGGAGGCGTGCATGTACCGGTCCCGAAGAAGAGCATGAAGTTCGTGAACACTTTCAACGGCAACGTCAGCGACAGCCTGACGCCTGGTGACGAAGATGGCAAAGGAAGCAGCCGGAGCGCCGGAGGATCTGGCCGAGGCACTGTTCGACATCATCACCATATCGGCAGATGGGGCAGACAGCCGCATAATGGCCACGCATCCTTATTTGACAACGAGTCACCGTTCCCCAATGCCGCCAAGTCTAAGCTCGCCAACAACAACGTGCGCAACCCTTCTTCAGGCCCTACGAGCCCCCGCAACTTCCACTCGGCTCGAGGTCACCTGAATACGAAGCGATCCGGAATGCAAATGTCATCTGCATACGATCTGGATGACACTACAGGGGCCGACGATGAGCGCACTCCTTTGATGGGGACACTGCGTTCCCCGCGGCTGGCACGGGCTAGGCGAGAAGCCCATAATCTCCGGCAGGCGGAATCGCAAACCTTCACCCGGCCGTCCTCATATCTCAATCGATTTGCAGCCTGCCTTGTTCTCACCATGATGCTGCTGCTGGTCATCACCGGCGCCATTGGATTTATGTTTGCCACGTCTCAGCCGATGACCGGGATCGATATCGTCTCCATGAAGAACGTGGTGACCAGCCAACAAGTCTTAATGTTTGATCTCACCGTCAAGGCGCACAACCCGAATATTGTAGTTGTGACTATCGACCATGCGAATTTGGAGATCTTCGCTAAATCAGAACATGCTGGCACCGACTCGGACTGGCGACGTCCTAAATCTGGTGGTCACCAACCTCGCGGTCTTTGGCCAGGATGGCCCCCTCGCGGCCCCGATTTACAGAAGGAGGAAGATCACAGGCCCAATATCCTCCTGGGGCGAATCACCAAATTTGACAGCCCTCTGACATTCGAGGGGTCTCTCTTTCACCAGGGCACATCATCTTCGACAGGGCAAATGCAACTCGCGAGTCCTGCCAATGGCACAGCTGGTGGTTCAGATCGTTGGGAGCTCATTTATCAACACGAATTTGACCTCATTGTCAAGGGTGTGGTGAAGTACAGTCTGCCGTTGAGCGCGCATGTTCGCAGTGCTACGGTCTCAGGCAGAACGACGGTAAAGCCGAATTCGGCCAACGATCCGTCATTGAAGCCTAACCAGACCATGCCGAGCTCTTGACCTGTGTTCACACCGATGCCAGACTGGAGATTGGCCAGCACTATCTTCCGACTTCGCTTCGCCCAGTTCCCTCGATATCGCACACAGGGGCATGGCGTAGTCGCAACTACTTGAAGTAAATTCAGTCCGAAACAGCAGCCAAATTGGTTCGCTAACTCTACCTTGGCATTGCTTGCAATAGTGCGTGGCCACTCCAAGTTACCGACAATTGCAAGCATCAGCTGCTGGAGAAGACTCAGGTTGTCAAAGGGGGTTAAGGCGCATACCCGAAATCTGCTTCATCACTACATGATAATTACCTGGCCATGGTCATACCCATCCACTATTCCTTTTTTTTTTCTTTATCATCATAGATGGAGCAATCGCGTTGGGCGACTACACACACTACTGTAATTGTAACGGCTTTATGACAAACAACACCAAACATGAGGGAAAGGGGAACAGAGCAAGCATTGAGCGAAATTGAGAAGCCGTTGCTAGCGTACAACATGATACAGACATAGAGGACTCGGAAGTCTTTGAACCACGCGAGGTGTTTAACATCGTGACAATTCACCACGGTTTACAAGAGAGGCGAAAGGTGTTGGTGTGCTTTTCTTATGCGAATCTATTGTACTCTAGAGAATGCAATACATTCGTGCGAAATGGATGCGGATCCTCGTTTCTCGTTACTCCCCAACGCCGTGCCTTGTTTCCCCATACCTAGTGTTCACGCTTGACTGATCCCCATGCACATGCTGCAAATAAATTCGTAAATCATCGGGACCAACCAATATAGCATCCTCGTTCCCGCCAACCCATCGTCCTTAGGAGAAGTGTATGCCCTCCTCATTAAATGCATACAGCAGCCGTAAGAAATCGTTCTCGTCGCATTTCCCGGCTCGCTTGTCGGCAAGTTCAGTAACGTCCTCCAGAACCTTGCGGATCTTTTCGCGGACAAGGGCGGCGACCTTTGTCTTTTTGCGTTTGCTCTTCGTCTTAGGCACTGACGAAACTTGAGCCTGTTTGAAAAAATCAGGTGCCTCTTCGTCTTGGTCAATATCCATGTCGTCGTCTCCCTTATCCTCCACATCCTCCACATCCTCGTCGTCGTCGTGCTCGACAATGCTCTCGTCGATAGGTATGCCGTTCATAGCGCACCAGGTGCGATAGTTCTTTTCGACCATAGAAAGCACATCTTTGGTCCCGAGCCAGCTGGCGCGCAGCGTCTTGTTCTTGCGGTTAAAGCACACGCGCAATAATCCGTCCCATTCGTCCCAGCTGACGTTAGGTCGATCTTTATCTCTCTTGGGCTCGATGCGTACAACGGAGGATTCGACTTGTGGAGGGGGTCGGAAGTTGTTCTTGCCGACTTTCATGATGTGAGTGATTTTGGCCCAGAATTGAGCGTTGACGGACAGACGGCAGTATAGCGCGTCGCCGGGTCGGGCGGTCAGACGAAGAGCGAATTCTCTTTGAAACATGAGGATAGAGGTGCGAGGTGGGTTTGGCATGGCAAGCAGTTTGAACACGAGGGGACTGGATATCTAAAGACGGGACGATATTAGCATGCCGTATGCCTCGAGCGATTTTGACTCTATTTCTGCTCCTGCTGCTCACCTGATAGGGTGTGTTCGAGATGCAAACATCGAATGGCGGCAGTTCCGTTTTGATCACGTCACCTAGAAGGACCTCCAACTTGCTCTGCTCGGGTTTCCCTTGGACTCGCTTCGTCACCTCGGCTGCCATGCGAGGATCAAGCTCAACGCATATACATTTCTTTGCGCGCTCCAGGATACGGACTGTTAAATTTCCCGTTCCCGGTCCAATTTCCAACACAGTTTCATGACTCTTGAGGTAGGCCTTTTCGACAATGGCATCCGCGACGCCGGGGTTCTTGAGAATGTGCTGGCCGAAGTTGGTGTTGAATTTAAACACATTATTCTTGCTGCTTCCCCCGCTAGGTCTCTCGTATGGCGCACTGACGGCGTTGCCACGCTTGTTGCTCTTTAATTTGGCCATGGCGATGTAGGTTTTTACCGTGAGATGATCGCTGTCTTGGTGAGGGGCGGGCTGAGATTGAAACTTGAAGCGACAGAGGGGGGGGAAACATTTTTACTGGAGTCGCAGGCTATCGATAAGGCCGCCAGCGAACTTGCTTCCTCTAGTCAAAAGTGCGGTTATGTTTGTTCTAATTCAACATACTACCATCGTTGTTGGCGTCATTTCCTGCCTCTTAAATACTTCAGTTTCGAGTCAAAGGGCATGCTTCATATTCTCTAGAGTCCAAATACCTCCACCTTGCCAATTCCCCGTCACGAACGGTCGCGGCCGCGGCCAGCGCCTAACTTCCGGCCATGGCGTCGAAGCTCGATTTTCTGAGCCAAAAAGCACCAGAGAACTATGTCGCAGGTTTAGGTCGAGGAGCCACAGGGTTTACCACGAGATCTGATCTTGGGCCTGCACGTGATGGCCCGAGCGAAGATCAAATCAAGGAGGCGCTCGCCAAGCGTGCAGCGCAACTCGGTATCGGCCAGGACGGGAAGAAGGGGAAGGGCGACGACGAGGCCGATGACGATGATCGATTTCAAGACCCCGAGAACGAGGTTGGGCTGTTTTCTGGAGGAATCTACGACAAAGATGACGAGGAGGCCGATCGAATATGGGAATGGGTCGATGAACGCATGGATAGGCGGAAACGACAACGCGAAGCGCAAGAGAAGATGGACCAGGAGGACCATGATAGAAAGAACCCGCAGATCAGCCAGCAATTCGCCGATCTTAAACGCCAGCTCGAGACAGTCACGGATGAGGAATGGGCGAATTTGCCCGAGGTTGGGGACCTGACGGGCAAGAATCGGAGGAGTAAACAGGCTCTACGGCAACGTTTCTACGCTGTACCAGACAGTGTCTTGGCAGCAGCGCGGGATTCAACAGAGATGACCACAACTGTGACGGACGACGGTGTTGCTTCGACGGCCAACGACCGAGCGGATGGGACAATGACCAATTTTGCCCAGATCGGAGCGGCACGCGACAGGGTTCTCAAGTCTAGACTGGAGCAAGCGTCGCGTAGTTCTGGGAGCGCGGATGCTGCGAATGGCAGCGCATCGACCATCGATCCTCAGGGATATATCACAAGTTTGAACAAGATGCAAGTAACCGAATCTCAAGCATCGCAAGTAGGAGATATCAACCGTGTACGAGAGCTACTTCAGTCCGTCGTCAAGACGAACCCGAACAACGCTCTCGGCTGGATGGCCGCGGCGCGTTTGGAAGAACTGGCGGGCAAGATCGTGTCTGCGCGAAAGACGATTGATCAAGGCTGCATACAGTGTCCGAAGAGCGAAGATGCCTGGTTAGAGAATATCCGATTAAATCACGAATCACCAAACGCAAAAATAATTGCGCGGAGAGCTATCGAGGCCAACAACCGATCCGTTCGGCTCTGGGTGGAGGCCATGAGATTGGAAACGATCCCCAGCAACAAGAAGCGTGTCGTCAGGCAGGCTCTTGACCACATACCAGAGTCTGAAGCGTTGTGGAAGGATGCTGTCAATCTGGAAGAGAACACGGACAACGCGAGGCTCATGTTGGCAAAAGCGACGGAATTGATCCCACTTTCTGTCGACTTATGGCTGGCCCTCGCGCGGCTGGAAACGCCAGAGAATGCACAGAAAGTACTAAACAAGGCGCGAAAGGCCGTACCTACATCCCACGAGATTTGGATCGCCGCTGCAAGGCTGCAAGAGCAGCTCGGACAGACGAGCAAGGGCAGCGTCCTGACGAGAGCCGTGCAAGTGCTCGCCAAGGAGTCCGCCATGCCCAAGCGAGAAGAATGGATTGCTGAAGCCGAGAAATGCGAGGACGAAGGCGCCATCATCACCTGCCAGAACATCATACACGCCACCCTGGGCTGGGGCCTGGACGAGGACGACGATCGCAAAGAGACGTGGCAAGAAGATGCGAGGGGGAGCATCAACAGGGGCAAATACCACACAGCCCGCGCCATGTACGCCTACATGATACGGGTCTTCTCCAACAGTCGGACGTTGCGCATGGCGGCCGCGGATCTGGAGCGCAACCACGGGACCCGAGAATCCCTGTGGGAGGTGCTGGAGCAGGCCGTCGAAGCATGTCCCACGAGCGAAGGCTTATGGATGATGCTGGCCGAGGAGAAATGGCAAGCAGGTTTCGTCGACGAAGCGCGTCTGGTGCTCAAGCGCGCCTCCCACAAGGAGGACCTCAACAACGAAGACATCTGGCTCGCCGCCGTCAAGCTCGAATTCGAGACGGACAACGTCCAACAGGCATCCGAGTTCCTCGAAATGGCCCGCGAAAAAACACCCACGGACCGCGTATGGACCAAGAGCGTCGTCCTCCAGCGCGTCCAAGGCAACGTCGAAGCCGCTCTCGACATGGTCCTCCAAGCGCTGCAGCTTTTCCCCACCGCGCCGAAGCTCTGGATGCTCAAGGGACAGATCTACCAGGACCTAGGGAAGACAGGTCAGGCGCGCGAGGCGTACGCCACGGGTGTCAAGGCGGTCCCCAAGTCCGTCCCGCTCTGGCTCCTCTACTGCCGGCTGGAGGAAACGTCAGGTCTGGTGGTCAAGGCTCGGTCCGTGCTCGACCGCGCGCGCCTCGCCGTGCCCAAGAACGCTCGTCTCTGGTGCGAATCTGTGCGACTGGAGCGACGGGCGGGAAACCTGGCGCAGGCGAAATCCGTCATGGCCAAGGCGCAGCAAGAGGTGCCCAAGAGCGGTCTGCTCTGGGTCGAGCAGATCTGGCATCTGGAGCCGCGGACACAGCGCAAGCCGCGCAGTCTCGAGGCCATCAAGAAGGTCGACAACGACCCGTTGCTGTTTGTGGGCGTGGCGCGCATCTTCTGGGCGGATCGCAAACTGGACAAGGCGCAGAGCTGGTTCGAGAAGGCACTGGTCCTGGATGCTGATTGCGGAGACTCGTGGGCCTGGTATTACCGATTCCTGTGTCAGCATGGGACGGAGGAGAAGAGGGCCGACGTGGTGTCCAAGTGTGTCTTGAATGAGCCGCGTCATGGGGAGGTGTGGCAGAGCGTGGCCAAGGATTGCAAAAATGTGCGCAAAGGGACCGAGGAAATTCTGAAGCTGGTGGCAGCCGAGTTGGAGCAGTAATGCAACACTACTTATTACTGTTCACAAAGCCGAATGTAAAGGGCCGTTTGTATCCTAGAGCAAGGAGCGTGCAATGTGAGTGGGAGCAGGACGCTTTTGTAGGTGATTTTGGCGAATGCGATTAATCGTACGTAGAAGATGATCACGACGAAACATAGGTACTATTTCAATATCACCTCGAAACGTCATAGAATAGGAGAGGCATTGGAATTTGACTCAAATACACTAGATTAACTCCCCGAATAATGGAACACGAGCGCAACACGCCCAGCTTGCCCGGGCGCAGCCTCACGGCCCACGTTTTTTGGCGAGTGCAGCCGGGACAGCGAATACAAGCATGACATTATTTGCTGCCGCCGAACCAGCTTGAGATGCCGCCCTTGGCCTTGGCGGCTCCGTCCTCGACACTCTTGTCGAACTTGTCGACTGCCTTGAGGGCCTCGGCCTTTGCATCCTTGGCGTACGCTTCCGTCTGGCTCTTGAGCTTGGATGCCTGCCTGTCGGCCTCGGACCACTGCAGACGACGATGTTAGTGGTGGTCAATTGCCATCGCAATCATGTATGGGCACAGGCGCGTGGCCCTGAAGAGCCCATTGGTAGGCAGGGCTTGCTAGTTAGGCAGGGGAGAAAGATGGTCTTCACATAGAAAGATGGTCTTCACATACCGCCTTGTCAATCTTGGCACCGGCTTCAGCACCATAGCTCTTGAACTCCTTCTCGGCGTTGGGCGAGCTGCCGGGCAGATGCGATTTGACGTTGGCAGAAGCCCGGTGAACGTCGCCTGTGCCAATGCAACTCGGTCGTTAGCAGAGGGCCTTTGATCGCGCTTCCGATTGGAGCCTCATCATCACAGGCACGTCGGGTGAAACATAACATTGGGGGTTTGGGTTTACTGACTCTCAAACTTGTTCTCGGCAACCTTCGGGTTACCACCAGCGCTGTAAAGATAGTATCCGACACCGCCAGCGGCAGCGAGGCCGAGCATCAATGGCACTCGTGATCTAGGCATGGTGATGATGGAGGATGAGAAGAGAGTTGTGCGACGGGTAAGTGTCGGGTTGGGTCAGATTTGCTGTGTGATAGGTTCGCGTCGATTCAGATGACTGTGAGTGGTCGGTGATGTCAGAGAGAGCTACTGTGGTATTTTGGAGGGTGGAAAGAAAGAAGGGGAGGGAAAGCAGGCGTGCGTGAAGGAGGGAAAGGAGAAAGGTGGCGGTAACGCTGAGAAGGGGGGGAGGGCGGTAATATGCACACGATTGTACTCTTGGGCGAAGGGAGCGAGGCAAACTACATACCTCGTAGCGATTGAAGACGGCAGGCTGCGATGGGCGCCAATCAGGAAAGTGGGAGGAGCGGTTTGACAGCGAACGGGCGGAGCTGATGGGCCGAGTGAGTTGCAGCAGGTTCGGCTCATGACGTAGCTGGGGGAGCCAACCCGGGCTAGTCCGTATGTAGTGAGCAAGGACTCGAATCTTCCGTGCCAAGGTACGAGCATCGGTTCGATTACGTACAATTTCATCCACGCTGAGTGCATGGTGACCCATGGCAGATTCTCGATCGGGTGGAGGAACAAGGCCAGCTCCAGCTCCACTGTATTTTACATCCAAGTCGTCATGCCGCCTGTAATGAATGGATAATCCCGAAAGAAAGACGGAGAAAAAAAAGACTTTGGGGAGTCGCGAGGCTATCGAACCCGGCTGGCTTACGTGCAGGTGAGCCCAGCATGCGCGGTTCAAAGCTACCAGCTAATCACTGACATAAATATGCAAGTTCTCGTACTGGTCTCAGCTGTAATAACTTCACTATGTACTAGGAAATGACAGAGTAAGTCGCACTCTTGATATCATGCTACTGTTAGTGTTGAGCGGAAGCCGTAGATAACCGCCACCCGTTGGTTGTCGATGCACGCATGTCAATGCCTTCAGGCAGTACGTTGAAACAGAATTGGGAAAATCCGTAAAACAACTCTCTTCGAGACCCATTTTCATCTTCTCTTGCGCAACTTGTAATACAACACCCCTGCCATGTGCCTGCTCATCCACTGCCGTTGTCACCACCAGCTTTTCTTTTTTTGACCTTGCCCAACAACCATGACGGTGGCGTATGGCAACTCGAATGACCCTGGCCGATTCTCGGTGCCTTCCGCCTTGATTCTTTTAGCTTCCTTCCCTTCTCCCTGAGCTCTTTGCCCGCACACAGCCAGCGTCCCCAGATCGCTTTGCATCGAATCTCTTTTGTTTTTGCCTTTTTTTCTTCTGCTCTCTTTCTTTCTACAACAGCATCGCTTTGCGTGACGACCCGGTTACCGAGTGGCTTTCGTTGCCCGGTCCAACCGCCAGATTCGCCATGCTGGCTGGATAAGCTCGGCCATGGTCTCAGTTCGAAGCTCTCGCCGGGTCCAGAACCTCAAACCGGGCGACTATGACCACGAGATCGGCCTGATCAATCATGATCCAGACACATCACCACGAGCCTCGAGCCCCCATACCGTCACGCGCCTGGACACGATAACGTCGAATTCGCCATCACCTGCCGACGAAGCGCGACCGACTGAGCCATGTCGAGCCAGCCAGCCTCAAGATTCTGCTGCAGCCTCCGGTGGCAACGACGGGGCAAATACAAATCAACCGCAGGTTCAGCAGGTAGTCAACGGAGCTAAGGATGGCCCAACAGCTGAGTTGCGACGGGTTCAGTCTCTGCCTCATCCGGCGCTCCGCCCTTCCATTGAAGTTTCCGGTGCGCTCTCTTCCCTTCCTCAGGCGGTGTGGCTACCTTGACAATGGCATCAAAGCCTATTTTGCATACGTTGGCCTTTGCTCACGCATCCCAGCTGCCACCCCGGGTGTTTTTCAGGACACGAGATATCGAATAATGCCCAAGAGACCGCGGGAGTCCCGCGAGACAGCTATCGACATCTTGTACGAAAACGAACGAGGTGGTTTCATGTGCGGAGTTGCTCTTTTCTCGTCAAAGGCCCTCGGTGGACTGGACCCGTCGCCTTGGAGTGAGTATTCGTTGCTTCTCGAATTCGTCCTGTAGCCTCCTACGACCCACGGCTGACTGTACACACGAACCACAGCAAACGCCTACCACCGGCCATCACCCACGAGTATACAGACGGCGCAAGTTCCGGATCCCTCTTGGGAGTGGGTCTGGCCTGAATGGCGTATCAATCAGGATGACGGCTTGGACAAGGACGGTTGGGAATACTCTTTCGCCTTCTCCAAGAAGTTCTCATGGCATTCGGCCAAGTGGTGGAATTCCTTTGTCCGAAGGAGAGCTTGGATACGAAAGCGGGCCAAGAGAAAGCTCCACGGCTCGTCGAGCGATCCTCATATGTTGAATGCAGACTACTTCACGGTACGACCAGCATCGGAGCGCACGCGTCGAACAGCGGGAAGCTTGGCCAGCAGCCGGGTCCCCAGTAAATCGAGCATGACTCAGGGGTCCTCCTCGGAGATTGAACAGCCGCCGCCGCCCATCGAGGATATGGAGATGTTGTTACACAGGCTTCGCCGGTCCCGAATTGACCGGGAAAAGGAGGAGGCAGTGGAAGATTACCTGGAGCACGGGATGGACCTCGAGGCTCTACAAGATGAAATGCACGAGATCATGGCTCTTTTCGTGTTCCAGGCATCTCGGAAGCATCTGCTCAGTTACTTGATGCAAAAACACGAAGAGACAGCGCAAGAGGTTGAGGATGCAGGCAATGAAAGCAACACGGCATTGCATGAAAAGAAGGCAGCACTCGACGCAGCCGTCAAGCACGCTGAAGAGGAGGTCAGGCGATTGGCCTACTGGAGCGATGTAAAGAGGATGGCTGAGGAGGGTGAATTACGGTCATCGTTTGAAGAAGGCCAGGGCGTATACGATATGTTCCCGGGACTCGATCAAAGTGGTCCCAAGGAGCCGAACCAGGGTGCTCTTTCAAAGGAAGTGCAGGGTCAGTGAAAGAGACGAAGAGATGGGACATCAATCTCTGGTCATGGCGGTGCATTTGCAGTAAGCAGCGGTCAGTCTCGCAGTTTTAATAGTGGTGGGTTCTTCAGCATTGAAGGCTTGGGGCGCAGCATCAAGATCATGGCCAAATGAATCATAGTTTTATACAACCATCAACCAGTCGAGGACAAGAGAAGCCTCCGTGGCCGGCTTGCAAAGAAGTGTGAACATACGTAGTGAAGCAAGCAGCCGCCGTGCTGATCAATGCCCCACCAACGTAGAAAGTTAGAGGAAGAGCAGCCTGTTCTGGCGGGCACGTGACGGTCGAGGATCGAAGTGAACGACTCCTGCTCTTCCCACGACTCAAGTCAAAACTTGCCGTACGAATCAATCCATTAACCACATTTACTTTTCCTAACGTTACCCACTGACTTGTGTTTCTTGGAGCCAGATCCGCCGCACAACCATGTATAACTCATGACCAATGTCCCTGGGGTTCAAGTCAGCATGGAGGACTGGCTCCCAAAAATTTACTCCTACCGGAGCGCAGTCAATTCGAAGCCCAGCCCTCCGCTTCAAAGCACGTTGGCTCGTCGTCTCACCTCGGCGCTTGACGAATGAGTTGGCCACGATAGACACCTCGTCAACACCCGTCAATGGCCTCCAAACCTCATCATCGCCGCCGCCCTCCAAGACTCGAATATGCCACACGAATCATGACCGGAACCAGCTGTTTAGAGATGTCTTTCGAGAAAACACACCCGCCATCCAAGAACAGGTCGCCAAGAAACTCAACTCACCTTTTGTCCCTTCACCGCGCAGCTACCCGTCGTCCACTGCGACCCAGGCGAGGTTGCGTCAATGTCGGAGGATAGCGAGAACCCAGGTCGGGCTCGACCAAATATGGCAGCAGTTTGGGTCTTGCATGCCCGATTGGCTCGAGACGTTCCAGTTGCTCAAGCGCATGACCCCCAAGCACAGCGATACTCGAAACATGGCTGCTATGAAAGTCGTCCTACCCAAATCGTGGGATCTGCCCATGGGCAACAAACGAATCGAGTTTCTCGATTCCAAGACGGGGCTGGCTGCCAAGTTGCGCATATCGGCAGATGGCAAGGATCCTTCGGCCATGGTGCTACGAGGCGAAAGCTCCGTCCTTGCCAAGGCAGCAGATGAACTGATCGAGTCATGTCCCGAAGTCGAGATCTTTAGGCTAGGCGATGTCACTACTTTTGACTACCAGGTGAAACGACTTTGGCCTGCTATCGACACCATCCCTGACGGTGGCCTGTCGTTGCCCTCGGATCAAGCCAGCAACATCTGGATCCATAGAGAGATGCCGTCGTACTGGATCGACAGACCATACGAACAGACCCCCAAGCCGACCACTTGGACCAAGGATTCGTTTGAGATGTACATCACAACCCTTGTCTGCGGTCGCCTACGTCCTCACCTCGCCATGCGCTACTACCAGCAACCGCGCGAGGACGGCTGGCTGATCGACACGGATGGAATCCGCGTGAAACTCGTCCTACGCGCTTTCGAAGACCCGACTGCCCGGACCTTCGTCTCACCACGCGTGTTGAAGATGGCACTCGCCTTCATGGCGCACAAGGGTGGTCACCGCACCTCGGCCGATCGCCTATTTACCATGGCGGAGGAATGGGGCATGCCAATGGACACGGAAGTATTCAACATCATGCTCGACGGCTACGTGGCCAAGCGCGATGCCGGCTATTTCCACAAATTCCTCAAGAAGATGGAAGCACGCTTTCATTCCCCCAACGCCCGGACCTGGCTCCTGTTTCTCAAGCTCGTCCAACGAGCCGACGAACGCAGACAGATCATCGCAGCCATGCACGAACTCGGTCTCTTCCAAGACCCTGCCACAAGACGAGGCATCGCCGACATCACGGCCAGCGACGACGCCTACTCCGCCTTCAAAGCCGGCAAAAGGCTGCACGTCTTCCTCGCCGACCAGACCACCCGCCACGGCCCGGACTGGCTCACCGT
Source organism: Torrubiellomyces zombiae (assembly GCA_018831705.1). Classification (NCBI taxonomy): domain Eukaryota; kingdom Fungi; phylum Ascomycota; class Sordariomycetes; order Hypocreales; family Ophiocordycipitaceae; genus Torrubiellomyces; species Torrubiellomyces zombiae. The sequence goes on from JADHZA010000364.1 coordinate 14,506, forward strand.
CAACGCTCTCAACCGCATCCTTGTCGAGTTTCTCCGTTTCCACCGCCGAGAAGACGCCGACTTCCAAGACTTGCAAACCCTTCTCATGCAACAACACCGCAAAATCGACATCAGCACCATCAACCTAATCTTCCACCACTGCAGCCAACACAAAGACTGGCTTACAGCTCTCTGGGCCCTCTCCCAGCTCCAATGCGAACCCAACCAGCGCACATACCAACTCCTCATCTACCTCGCCACTCAAACGCGCAGTCCCAACGCCTTGGGACTCATCTTCTTCCACGGCGTTCTCGACCGCAAACTCAAGCGTCCCGCGCGGGACGCCATGCGCACCATCCTCCTCGACGACGACGCACAGTCATTCTGGCACGCGCACAAACCCAAGATCTTCTCGAAAAAGATGGCACGCTCACTAAGACAGAGTAGATCGGTGCCTCGAAACGTAGTTGCCGCCGCGGAATGGGCCATTCTTCAAGTTTGCAACGGGTACAAACCTGCCAAGGACTTGGCCGCTACTTTGGGCGTAGTCTGGCGCACCATGGATTGCAAGCTGCACCGATCCCTGGCCCAGAGGGATGAGAAACAAGCGGACGCCGAGATTAAGGAGAAGGCGTTCGCGGTTCGCGTGAGGGATGCTTCAGGGACAGGACGGCCTAACTTGATGATCCATCTGGACGCTGCCTTCTCCAAGGACACGATGATGCGGGACGAGTCTAGTGTGTCTGACGAACAAGGCCAGAATGTCGAGCTACCTGACTAATTCGGCATTCTGCACGAGGTCACCGTGTAACATGTAGAATATTTATTGTACGGGAAGATAGATCAGGATACCCCATCATATAGAAACCCTTCCATCTACTTCACCGATCATGACTTGCTGCCCTTCTTCTCGTCCATGTGTTCTGGTAATACGGTGCCACAATGCCGGGTAGGAGAGTACACGCTGAAGCAGACGCCCGCCAAGGTACAGGCACTGGAATTTCGTCGTGGCATCATGTACAGTCAGTCACTCGGGAACGCCCAGCTGAAAACCGCCAAAAAAGCAACCTAATAGTCACGCGGTCCCAGCTTTCGGATGGAGAAGAAAGAAAAAAAACGGGAAAAGAAAGAATACCCAGTATCTCCGTATTTCTGCCCCCTTCTTCCACACCAAATTCCTTGTTGGGGGGGAAACCCATTCGTTATCTGACCACCGATACACCGAAACAACATGATATCTGCAAGGATACCGAAATTGCAATAACGCGACCTCCGCCTCCCCCATTTCTAACCGCCCTTCATTCTGCCAAATCAGGGAGGCATTCCCAGACGCCCTCGCTAGGTCTTTGTCTGCGGTCACCACCCACTTCAAGCATGTACGGGACAGAGGAACAATAAAACGTAAAGACAAGGATATATCAAAGGAGACCGGGGGAGGGCGCGTCAGCCCTTTAGCCCTGCCCTCGAGAACACGGAATAACCACCTAGTCCTTCTTACTCTCCTCGGGTTTCGGTTCCGTGGGCTGACGTCCAGTCTCCTCCTCTCGCTCTGTTGTCGCAGCAGGCTCCGTCGATTTGGTGGGTGCCTCGGCGGCTTTGACGAGGGAGTCGATGGCAGCGGGTTTCGCTTCGGCGCCGGCTCCGTTGTTGGACGCTTCGTCGTCGTTGGACGTCGAGCTCGATTTGGACAGTTGGCTCACGAGATCCTTGTCCTCGTCGGTGTTGTCGAACATTTCGGTGTCATCTGAATCCGTAAGCACCTCAGTGCCATCGCCGAGGAAAATGATCCGGCCTCGGGACCCACCGACGCCAAAGCTCCTCCCCTTGTTCTCGCCATCAATATCATGGCTCTCATCGCTGTCTTCGTAGTTGTGATGGACGCCGGGGCCGCGGAACTCCGCTGAGTAGGTAAAAAGGTTGTCAGCTCAACGGCGAACAAGGGAAGAGTACCGCGGTGCACAAAGATCCTCGAAGGATGTAGCAAGGGCTCGTCAACTGGGCCGGGGCTCAACCGTACCATATTCCGGCGGAGCACAAGGTCCGTCACCGTTGGCGACTCGCTTCGCGATCTCCTCGTACCATTCGTCCTTGGACTTGCCGTTCAAGAAGCCGATAATGATCATGGTCATGTTGTCGCAGCCCACGCCACCCGTTTCGGAGTTTGATGCCAGACAGTTGTCCATCATATTCTCGCAGATCTTGTCCAGATCCTGCTTGGCGGCAATTCCTCGCCTGACAAACTCCACGACCGCTTGTGAAGACTGACAATCCCAAATGCCTGGCCATCATATCAGTATGATGAATACATAAGGAGCGGGGCAAATCAAGGCTTAATCTCACCGTCACATGCCAAGACAAGGAATTCATCCTCTTCAGTGAGTTCATGGACCTCGACGTCGGGGAACGCCGTCACAATCTGATTCTCAGGTGACAAGGAAGCACCCTTTTTGAACTCGAAATCGCCAATCGCACGCGACAGAGCCAAATTGCCATTGACACGTCCAAAATCGACAAAGCCGCCAGCTGCGGTAATTCGACTCTTCTCATCTATATCCAAGGGAAAAATCGCAGGCGTCAGCATTCGGGCCAAGGTGTGGTAGGAACAGCATTTGCAGGGCAAACCAACTTTCAAGCTGAGGCTTGTGGTCTTGTGATAGCGGCTTAGCTCGTCCCTTGATGCCCAGTACGCCTCGCGAATCACCCGCATTGGCCTAGGATTATCGAAACTTAGTACTGTTGCCACAGCATCAATGGCATTGGGATAAAAGAAGCAGGTGCCAACGTACCACAAAGATCTTGTTTCCGGCAATCAAACTAACACAAGCAGTGCATCCCGACACCTCATCCTCGTATTTTGGATCTATTCAAGAACAGAAGCAGGTCAGCACCAGCATGTCAGGGTCGAGAATACCAGTTGCAAGACGTAGGCAGAGCCATCAGCCCAGGCTAAGCGAAGCGAGGCACAGTGAGGGGGCGAAAAGTAAGCACAGGGGGGGCGCACCATCAAGAATGGCGCGATCTGTGGCCAAAAAGCCATCTTTGAGACCTTGAGCGTAGTCGGCTGTCCTGAAGGTATCCTGTTTTAGGATGATGTTGTGAATGTTCTCGCCCGCAAATAATGCTACTTTATCGCCGCCGTGGCCATCAAATACGCCAAAGAATGAGAGCTCGTCAGGGTGCGTCTTGGAATCGAGTTTGTCGAAGGTTTTCAAGTCAAGGACGGTCGTGTGTGAGTCTTCCATGCTGATACGCCAGCCCTGCATGGCAGAGACGCCGTAGATGAGTCGGCCATCCTCCCCTTTGTCCGAAGTCTAACGATCCACAATGTCAGCTAGCCAGTAGGGACTTGATGAGGTCGGGTGATGGAAAGAAAAAAAAGAACAGAGCACGCTGCGCATCGCGAACTTGAGATTCGGATTCCAGAACAAGACAAGGCTTCCAAGTATTTCAACGCAATGGGGGCATGCTCGTCGCGGGGAGGAGCAGAGGAGGCAAGAGAAGTTTTTGCCTGTCATGGCCTCATCTTGCCGATGAAACGAGAGGGACAAGGCGATGTTTCAACGCATATCAAGCTCGACAACAAGGCAGCATGATCGCAGGCGAAGCACGGACTAGGAAACGGAAGGCGAGAGCGGTCAAGGACACGAACCTTGTCGACGACAGGCTCCGAGAGTGTTTGACCCATGACGGCGGTAGGGTCGGCAGCACGTCAGCGACTGATATGCCGCGCGAGAGCCTTAGCAGATCAGGACGCGAGAAGAAGTCCGGAAGATATCTGCAGGCTACAGCGTGTGCGGGCCAGGCAGCTCAGGATCTGACGGGGGGGGGACGGCGAGAGACGAGGGGCACGAGGGGAAGTCGACAGGTGGCGGAAGAGGAGGGTGAGGCTCCGACGACGTGGTCCCGTAAGGCTGTAGAATCGCAGTTGGCTCACGAACGTTCGTGGCTTGTGGAACGCGCGGGCGGGGGGGGACCACGATGGCGATGGTGTCCAGCGAGGTGAAGCAAGAAGATCGTGATAGTAGGAAGACGGACGGTCGAGAAGTGTGGCGGTGGTGCTGCTGGTGGGTGCTCATGGTTGGTCGATGTGGGATGGGGGGAGGAAGGTTCCGTTCAGGTTCGCAGTCAGCAACTTGTCGAGAGAGGTACCTTCGCACGGGGGCGCTGCCGCATACAGTACTTGTACGAGCAGGCATGACGAGTGATTACTTGCAGTACCAATACCTGTTCCGAGCACAGACAGAGTGGGAGGGAGCGGGGTTCTGCAACCCTGTTGTATCTTTTTTGCGTGCAGACTGTACCACAAATTGCCGCCATCTAGTAACTGTCGCTAACGGTAATACTGCTAAATGTGATGCCGGCTACCTGTAGCTTGATGATCAGCGGGATGCCTGGTCAATAACTCAAGTCCGTCCAGCACGGCAAGTTCTACGCCCGAGAACCGTGAACGAAGAGGGTACACTGTTCAACAAAAAAAAAACATCATGCACTTTTACATGTCCATTGAGGTAGAACTTCTCAATGGAATCAATCGCACATCTTGGGGGGTGAACCGTGCCGCCCAAGGTTAAAGTGAGTATTCGAGGCGGAGTCTGCACACTTGTGCAAGTATGCGGATGAAGCTGCTCTGCTGCTGCTCAACCCACGCAATGGCTTCAATTCATTCTACACATTTCCTCGCATGCTAGAATCGCATGAGTAGAACATCCATTTACATCACTTTCGCTCCAGCTACTTGGCAAAATAGCCGTTATGCCCTCCGTGCCATCCCTCAGTAGCGCGCCATGTCAAGTGTGATAGAAAAATTTTCCAAATGTGGCTGGTGCTTGGTGGTCGCGTGTCCTGATGAGGTCGGTGGCACCGTGTACAAGCCACTGCGCAGGGGTTCTATCTCTGTTTGTACCGGGAAATGATATTACAACATTGACCACACCGTGAGCCGTTCAATTTTTGATCGTCCTACTGTACCGAAGCAAATCGTGGAACTGACCAACACTGAAATGCAAAACTAATTTCGAGCTCGACTTGTGCAATATGCTTTCATATCACCTATTCACCTCATGTAGCACGAAGAGACCTGTCGAGTAAGCTAACGTCCAGAACTCATGGTATAAGTGGCCAAAGCAATATATCGCGATTTGGGATCAAGCAGGACCTTTTCGAATCGCCTGACTCAAGAATACTGGTACCGGAAACAAGACTCAAATTCAGTTGACTGCCGTTGGCCAGGGCTTCCGGTGGAAGCCCAGGCCGTCCTGATCCAGGTGGTCCCAGCCTTGACCCCAACAATGCTGCCGCGACCCATCAGTTAACCCTTGGTCTGAACTTTGGCGCGGCTTTCAAGCAATAGTTTGGTTATGACCTCGTTGCCTTCCGCGTCGGACAGTGGCTGTGAAAAAAAAGCTGGATCCTTGATCCCAACGTCAACGCCCTGCTCCAGTAGCAGCTTAATGATAGCCAGATTTCCCTGCCTGATAACCTTAACCAGTGACCAATGAAGAATATATGGAGACTTGGCCCCAACGTCGACGTTCTTCTCCAGCAGCAGCTTCACATTAGACAGATTTCTCTCCTCAATAGCCCAGAGCAGTAACCAATGGAAATAAGCTGGAACCTTGGCCACAAGGTAGACGTCCTTCTCCAGCAGCAGCTTGACGATAGCCGGCCTTCTCACCTTGATAGCCCACAATAGTGACGTCAGGTGCGATTTTGTTTCCTTGGCCTCAGGTATGACGGTCTTCTCCAGGAACAGCTCAAGGATAGCTAGATTTCCCTGCCAGACAACCGACGTCAGCGACGTTAAAAAACGAATTGAATCCTTGATCCAAACGTCGCCGCCCTGCTCCAGCAGCAGCTTGACCACAGCTACGTGACCCTTCCTGATAGCCAAAGTCAGCAATGTATCGGCGCCGCTCCTGGTCTCTATGTCAGCACCTCGCTCAAGCAGTAGCCTGACAAAAGCCTCGTGCCCCTTTTCAACCGCGCACGCAAGCGGCGTTCGACCGTATCTCATCTTGTCTTTCGCCTCGATGTTGGCGCCCTTGTCGAGTAGCAGCTTGACCAAGGGCTCACTCCCCTTCTTAACAGCACGCGACAACGATGTGACACCCTCTTCAGTTTGAGCCTCGACATTGGCGTTCTTATCAAGCAGCAGCTTCGCTATGGCCTCGCTCCCAATCTCGACAGCCCACAACAACGGTGTCTGCCTGACCTCCATGGCCACCTTGGCCTCATTGACCTGCCTCCTGACATCGTCGACCGCATCGATGAGCCGCTTCATTTTAGCGTCCTCACAGTATCCCTGGGATTGGTCCACAATAGTGGCATTGGGGAACACGTCGCGTGTCATGTCGGATACCGGCTTTTCCACTGATGTCTTGCATTCGCACATAGGGGCAAACATTGGCGGGATTGGGTTGAACACCATATCCTTGATGTTGGCGTCCCTACTTACATTTATATTAACCAAAATTTGGTCCCCATTCTCTTCGGCCCGAAATATCGGCGTTTGACTAGTTTCTGTCTCCTTAGCCTCAACGTCAGCACCCCTATCGAGTAGCAGCTTAACCAGGGCCTCGTGCCCGATCATGGTGGCTAATGATAGTGGTGTTCGACCGCAATAGTCTTGAATGTTGATATCGGCTCCCCCGTCAAGTAGCAATTTGACCATATTCTCGCACGCCGACTGAGTTGCGATTTGCAACAAATAGTCACGAAGTTCCGGTGCTTTTGTGAAATCAACAGCCAGGTCATACGAGTGGCGTGTCAGGACTCTGTCGCTTGCAATCATGTGGTCACTTAGATGCCAAAGTGAGTATAGCAAAAAGGGAAAATCCGGTTCAAAACCCCACTGCCAATCCGCAAATTCTAGGATGATCATATCGTACTTCCGGGTGAAAAGCCCGCTGCCCTTGTCGTATTGACAGCACAGCTGGAACATAAAAACGTCGGAGTCTTCCTGAGTCGTGTGGTACCAAGCAGCGTTTGAATCGCTGGGGCCGTTCAATAAGAAGTCTTTTACTGATTGATGGCAAAAGTTGACTGTAGTCTTGGTGTCGTCGGAATGAATGCCGAAATAGATAATGGAGCTGCATACCGAACATATGTCGATGTAGTCGTCGAGATCTTGCTCACTGACCACGTTCGTGGTCTTCCAAAGCGCGAACGAGGAGGCCAATTCCAATTTTTTCAAAGGTCTCTGCGCGGCAACCATGACTAGCAACAGAAATCGAGCGTCCTCCTGCCTTTCCTTAGGAATATTGCGGTCAAAGATTCTGGCGTAGGTTTCGTCAAGCCCCTTGGGAAGATCCTTGAGCTTGTCCTCAATCTCATAGTTGGGTGTGCTCTCCAGCTCCGTAATCATCAGGGACACCCAAAGAAATGTGCCTCCGGCTTCATTCTTCAGAGCCTCTTTGACCCTTTCTTGCCGACTCTCACTGTAGTTGTTCCTTTTGGCTAGGTCCTTGACCCTGAACTCTATGTAGTCAGACAGGTCGGTCTTTACTTCATCAGCATTCATTCTCAAAAGCACACCAATCCCCTCCAGCTCGTACTCAATGTCCCTTATTTCAGGTCGACAGGTCACGAAAAGTTTCAGGTTCCCCGCTGCTTTTGACGAGGGTTGAAAGAAGTCTCTAATGTGACGGAGCAAGGTCCAGCGCGAAGAGCTGTCGCACTCGTCTA
>JADHZA010000365.1:0-22147 GCA_018831705.1 Torrubiellomyces zombiae
CCCCCGAAATGCTATCGAGTCATGGACAAGGTCCAGGCACTACCAGCGGGCCTTTGGGATTCGGACATTGTGAGCACGTACGAATTCATCAACCTGGAACGAGGGGTTTTCGTCCGAATTCGAGGTCCCCTGAACACAACCATGGAGACGGTATGGGAAGTTCGAGAGAAGGAGGATGGAACCGCCGAATTGGTAGAGAACGTTGTCATCAAATGCTCCAGACTGTTAATGAGCCTCGTCAAGGGGACTTGTGAGAGTGGCTGGAAGAGTATTCACGAGGGCATGTTAGCTAAGCTGAAGCAAGCGTCGTAGACAAATAATCTCCCTCGGTGGGGAACTAGATATAGAGACGGAGGTGGGAGCGTTCTATCGAGTACTACAGGTCTTGAACTAATTTATCTATGTGAAATGCTGAGGTGATGCTTGTGTTTCACAGAACTAGTGTACCTACGACGGTACGAGTGAGGCGTCTTGGGTACCTACCAGGCTAGACCGGTTTCTAGTGACTATTATAACCAGTGTTGTAGGGGTAAAAATAGTTATTAGATCTAAGGTTTTTAAGATAGCGATAGCTAAAAAAGGTTACCTATATATAACTATAATATATATAATCACTCTATTAGTGCCCTTTTAATACAAAAACCCTTTTAGCTACTACACGTATATAGCTACTAATAAGAGGTATATTATAATCTACTATAGTATATTTACAATCTACCACGGTACCTTAGTCAAAAGTATAACAGCTAAAAGCATAGCAGCTAAAAGCATAGCAGCCAAAAGCATAGTAGCTAAAGGTATCTAGTCTAGAGGCACAGTATCTAAGGTATCTAGTCTAGAGGCACGGTATCTAAAGCATCTAGTCTAGAAGCACGGTATCTAAGGTATCTAGAGGCATAGTATCCAAGGCTTCTAGAGGCATCTAGTCCAGAGGCACGGTATCTAAGGCTTCTAAAAACATAGTATCTAAAAATTAATATAGTAGCTAAAAGTAGCTAAAGGTAATCACAGTAACTAAAGGTAGCTAAAGGCAAGTATAGTAGTTAAAGATAGCTAAAAGTAAGTATAGTACTATAGCCTATAGCTGCTAAAAGAGCTTAAAGCCGCTAAAAAAGCTATAGCCGTAACAGCCTTATAGCTACTAAAATAGTCGTAGCTATAATAGCCTTATAGCTACTATAATAGACTTATAGCTACTAAAAGAGCTGTAGCTATAGTACGATTTATTACTCTACAAGCTTTCGTAGCTATCATAGTTATAGGGGCTATTTTACTCTCTCTTTTTAAGCCGGGACTATCCTAAGATTATTACAGCCGCGCCACCGTATCCACCACTATTGCTAGAAACGGGCTTGACCTGCTAGGTAGTTAGGGGATGACATTCCGTTCGCCCCCCTACCTGCAGCACTCGGTTAATCTTCGTTCCAACCCGCAAGCGGGACAACCGTACGTGTAGGCAGTGGGCTCCACAGCCCCTGTCCCTTACTTTGTTAGTCGCCATGCTTGGACGCCGGGCAACTTGGTGCTTCAATCTACGTCGAGTAGGCGGCTATGACCATCGCAAAACCAATGCTCAGCCCTTCGAGTCCAGGCCACCTCCGAACCATCTGTCAACGCATCACTCCAAAGCACAAACGGGCTTCGCAACCATGAGAGCTCTGATACCCTTTCGTCTCACATGACTGGCGCATGTCGGCGAATATCGCACTTGACAATAGCAGTCCAGCTGCTCCATCTGCTCAGAGGACGGAGGAGCGTTTGACGTCCGATTTGTCGCCAGTATGGCCGCCCTTCAGCCAAGATGGGCGGAGCTATCCGCGACCAAGCACAAAGCGTTTGACGATGCCAGAAAGATGCAGAAGGCCGTCGTCGAGACCTGCGCCAAGTCGGGAAAGGAAGTGCCCAGATACCACCTTTCCGAGCTCATCGGAAAGGGGAGCTTTGGTCGCGTCTACAAGGCCACCTCCCAGATTGATGGTCGCCTTGTTGCCGTCAAGATCATCGATATTGAGGAGAGCGACACACAGAACCCGAAGATGGCCGATACCTACAGCGACCTGCTCAAAGAGATCAGCGCGTTGAAGCTGCTCAGCGAAAGCGGAGCCAAGAACATCAACCACGTCATCGACGCGCTGCCTGTCGGTCAATCCATGTGGATGATCACCGAGTACTGTGCCGGCGGAAGCGTTGCCACCTTGATGAGACCGACGTCCGTAACGAACCCCGAGGGCCTACAAGAGGGATGGATCATCCCCATACTACGCGAGGTGGCCGAGGCTCTGTACTGGGTTCACGGCCAAGGAATCATCCATCGGGACATCAAGTGTGCCAACGTCCTCGTGACGGAAGAGGGTTCAGTCCAGCTTTGCGACTTTGGTGTCGCCGGCGTCATCGAGACCAAGTTCGACAAACGCAGCACATTTATCGGAACGCCCCATTGGATGGCTCCCGAGCTCTTTGACCAATCAACGCCCTACGGCACAGAAGTCGACATATGGGCTCTCGGCGCCCTGATACATGAGATTGCGTCCGGTCTGCCACCAAACGTCACGGACGGCATCGACTTCACCAGGTTGGGCGGCCATCTGAAACATCATACGCCTCGCCTGGAGGGTGACCGTTACTCGACAGGTCTCAAAGAGATCGCTGCCTATTGCTTGCAACACGATGCGTCAAAACGCCCCACGATCGAGCAGGTCCAGCGCCACAGATACATATACAAGACGGAAGATGCCTATCCCACCTCGTCCCTTGCTCACCTTGTGCGAGCCTTCAAGATGTGGGAGGCCCAGGGCGGCGACCGTCGGTCCTTGTTTGCCGTCGGCGGTGCCCAGCCTGTTTCTGACGCGTCATCTACCGCCGTTGCCAGCGACGAGTGGAACTTCAGCACTACGGCCGCATTTGACCAAGATGTCCTGAACACCGGCGACGTTCAAGATGTGTACGATGTCTACGGTAGCGCCGTCGACTTCAGCCAGCAGGCCTTTGAGCAGACTTCGCAATCCCAGCGGTCCAAGTCCCGACGCCGTCCTCCGCCGCATCTACCGACCGTGAAGGCGCCCCTGGAGAAGGTGTTTGACCCGCACACCACGTCCAACTACGACGACAACTCCAGATTATACTACGGCATGCCTCACATAGCTCCCGTATCCGACCTACCCTTGCGCGACGAGTCGGCTTCTACCTCGGATGTCAGGGAGTCGCTCATAGACTTGGATGCGTCTCTGCCAGGAAGCCATCTCTCGCAGTTTGTCGACATGGCGACCCTGAGAGCTGGAGACTCTCGTTCCGTCGCCACGCCCGAATCAGCCGACCCGACGCAGTTCGGCATCACGCCTAACAGCGATCCCGCAGAGGCCAAGAACAATCGTCGCACACGGGATTGGAAGTTTCCAGCGATGCCCCCGCCCGCCTCAGCGAACCCAGAGATGTTCCGCTTCCCCTTTACCGACGACTCACACGCGTTGGAACCTGACCGACCTTCACTGCTTCGCCACCCAACCGAGCCTGTCAAACCGTCCATGGTGTACCATGACCTCGCATCCTCCGTCTCCAGCACAATGCACAATCGCGCTTCAGTGGGAAGTCTCATCGACTTGGACATGAGTTTTGCCGACTCAGCGACAGACTTGACCCGTCCCTCTACGTCCAATTCAGACGTCATGTCAATGAGCGGCTCCGAACTGGGAGGCGCCAACCCCTTCGATCTGGAGAAACATGCTTCACTCTACATCTCATCCTCCACCATGCGAGAACCGTCCATCTACGTTTCGGACGACTCCGCTGCCGCGTACACCAACGCCTTGGCGGACTTACCGGAGAAGACTTCGTCAAACGGCGAACACTACCAAACCTCGTATGACCGTTACGACCATCATCGCCGCCCAAGCCAGGAGCAGAACTTCCACACTGCGCGGCCGTACTCGCTCAGTGAATTCGCCGACATGGACCCCGAAGACATCACCCCCCAGAACACGGTCGGTCCAAGCATATCGAGTTTTCCTTCCACGTTTCGTGATCCGTCGCCTCATACTAAGCTGCATGACGAGGCTACTTCCTATCCGGAGGATGTGCTTCCGCCCTTGCCCGCTGCTCCGTCGCTGCAGGTCATGCTGGGCCAGGCATCGGCCGATGATATCAAGCAAGAGCTGCGACGTCTGGCCCTGTGTCTGAGCGATCATTTGAGTTCTGCAAATACCTTGCTGTCCACTCTTCCAACTCGGCGCGCAAGCATGGAAAGGAGAGGCTCTGCTGAGAGTGATGTCATTTGAGGGTGTACCATAAGATTTTAGCCTTGAGCTCTTTTGGCGTGAACTGGGCGCATTTATTCGGCGTGGGGAATATATGAGATGGGTGCATTTCGCGCCTATGAATGATTGCAAAAACGGCGTGACAATTTATATATACCACAGAGTAGCGCTGCTCAATGATGAACTTCCTCTTATATATACATTGTTATCCTCCCTTTCTATGTGTGGCCATGTCAGAGATAACGACTCGAAAAGGGATCATCTACCTTATCCGTATCCAATCATGTCACCCATCAACAGAGTCTGGTACGACTTGATAGCTTCATCCAGCTTGATTAGTACGCCCGCCGCCAGCATCTTGACATCATTCTCCTCGCCTGACCCTTGGTCTCCTCTTGTCCGCTCAAACACACCGGCCACCCAGTCCCTCGACTCAACCACTTGTCGGCCATGATCTTGACACAGCCTCCGCATGTTATCCGCATTGACCTCGAGCAGCACCGCCAACGCAACAAGCCAGCCCTTCATGGCGCCCGTGTCGGCGGCCACGTGAACCCTAGTATGCAGCAAGAGGGTCCAAAGCTCGGCGGTCAGTTCGGGGAGGGAAAGTGTGGAGGGACCAGCGGCGTTGACGATGATGGCAAGGGTCTGCAGGTAGAGGGCCAACATGCCGGGATGCAGAACCGCGGGTTTCGAGGAACGAAGGGCAAGCTGGAAGTGTGCTGTGAGAGGGGAGAAGAAGGAGGTTGCCAGAAGGGAGGCGGTTGTGTTGGGAATCGCGCGAAGACGTGGACGTGGTTTGTTGGAAGTGGATTTGTAGCGGGCGGTAAAGCTTTGGAGTTTCAGAACGTCGGGCCCGCTCGAGGCATCGGCTGCTTCGACGGCCATGGGGGCAAGGAATGAGTTAGTCAGGGACTGGGTGATGGAGTCGAGAGCGTTGGGGGGGAGAGCCTGGATCGATGATGAAGAGGTAGTCGTTTCTTGACGGTGGGTGTCGTTGAGATAAAGGTGCTCGATCTTGCTGGGTAGCTTCTTCGATGGAAAGGCAGCAGCGGCTTGGAAGTCTGAGACTTCATGACCCGCGAGCTCCCGCGCCGCGAGGCCGAGCGTGATGAGAACGGAGCTTCTTTGCGATAAAGAGTAGTCGCCTTCGAAGAATGTCCTCGCGAACCAGGGTGCCATGGACTTCGGATGGGCCACGACCAATGCAACCATAGCCTGAACCCGCTGGTCGGCAAAGTTCTCCAGCTCATATTTGTCTTGCAGACCGACTAGCAGACGGGACAGCTCTTCGGCGTGAGAGCTAACCTCGGTGCCGTAATTGGCCTTGCGCCGGATAAGTACCGGGGCCGTCTGCAGAGCCAGCTTTTGCTTCTCATAGTCTTCCGAGTTCCTGAGGAAGGCAACGAGATCCCGCACGTAGACGGGAGGTCTGGTCTTATTGCGCTGTACAAGTGTAGGGTCGTCGTCCGAGTCTTCAGGGTCGGACATCTTGTCCATTGGTTTCAGGTCGTCATCTTCGTCGGAAGAATCAAGCTCCTCGATGACAGGCTTGGGAAGAGATACAGTGACCGCCGGATTTCGCTTTGGTCTGGGCTTTGCGGCAATTTCTGTGGGCCGAGGTCGTGGATTGATCACCGGAGGATCGGTTTCTTGTTGACGTAGTGACAGAGTTGACCCTATAGGCCCAATTGGATCCGATACGGCAGTCAAGGATTTAAGCCATCGAGCCTCGTCTGAATCGGTCTCATCCAAGTGGAAGTCGAGTTTCTTGCTTTTGCCGTCAGTTAAGGCGGACAAGGCCTCACCGACCACCATTCCAAAAAACTGGGCTCTGGTATTTGTTGCAGCAATGCGATTGGAAATGGTTCTCAGGTAGGTCGGTGACCGCAGAATCAAGGAGAGCTTGATTGGAGACAGCCTTGCGACATATGCCGCAGTAAGCAATAGTATTTGAGTGTGTACTGCGAGCTCAAACGTATCAGCTGGGCTCAATGAAGATTGGGGAAGAATGGGAAGTTCCACCTTCTTGCTGGACGATGGGAGCATGCTGAATGTAGAGAGAGTCCCCAAAATTAGCCAAGCTCTTTTCCAATACCGATGTGATCGTGTCTATATCCTTGGCAAGTACGGCGACGACCGCTCGTCGAATGCCAACCTTATTTCCCAGTCCCGCCCCTCTAGAGGCGCATGCCCAGTTCAAAAGATGATTTCTCAGTATTTCATCATCACCAATAACAGCGTCCAGTAGACCAGCGACCGCTGAGACCGTAGTATTGGGTACTGAGTCTTCTAGGCCCAAGCTGTTTAGGAATCGCCCAGGGAGGTAGCCGAGCAGGATTTCAATGACTTTCTTGGAGCCCGACTTCTGAAGACAGACTTTGGCAAACGCCTCTGCATCTGTTTTCTCACATAGAAGAAGGTCGTCAATGATGGTTGCTACAAAGCTGTCTACAGCCAATCAGCGCTGGTTCTGCCATGTAGAAGAACGAAGTGTTTACCTGCGTATCCCAAGTAGAGTGACCGTTTAAAAAGATCCGTGCAAATGACTAATTCGCTCCCACTTGGGTGGTATCTCGCCCATGATACCACATTGCGCCCTATCCAGGTGCAGAATTGAAGCCCGTCGCCAAGCCATTGTGCAGAGGCAGAGACCTTCTCTTTTCCAATGATGATGGCCGCTTCGGCTGCTGTGGACAATATACGCCCGCTGCCTATCAAAGAAAGAATCAATTTCGAGGTGACCTTTTCTGATGTCTCGTCTAGATTTGCAGTGGAATGCATCCAAAGGTTGCGAAGAGTGTCGTGGCCAGTCAGTAGAGCTGCCAGAAGTTGCAGAAATATGTTGATGTTCAAGTCAGAACCAGGCCGCTTCATGTCTTGATTGCCTCGCTTGGATTCCTCAATCAGTGCTTGGACATGCATTATGACAGCATTTATGCCAGCGAGACTTTTCAAACATCGAAGCAGCAGCTCTTTTTCATGAGAATTCGAAGCCACGGAGCCAGTTGCATCCTCAGAAGAGTCGTCTTGCCACAGAACCCAGTAATTCGGAACGATTTCTGAAACGAGAACGCATGCAATAGACGCGTTTTTAGGGCTAGATGTGTGAAGTTCTATCCCTCCTCGTGGTAGCTTGCGGCTTGTGAGATACTTCAGAACAGAAGAGAGAGCGTCGTAATCAGGCTGGCTCTTGAGTCGTGCCAAAGCGTCATCTGGGGAGGCGATGTTGGCATCTATGGCGGAAGGTGTGATTGCTTTGCTCCGATTCGTTGCAGATACGGCCTGCTCCTCTCTCCGTCTCGGATGGTGGTAGGTGGTGCTGATCGGTGTCAGCAGGCCATCCATGGCTGCGAAGGTGTGTCCCTGGAGATGAGCTCTCCCGGGATTGAGGCTATCTCATCGATGCTGTTATTCGCTGGGGAAGTTCTGATAGAGCAGCACTCAAGTGGCGAGGGTCCAAAGAACGAAGAAGTAGGAGAACTGCTTGTCTGGTGCCTAATTTGATGTAGGCATGGAGAAGGATGCATTAAAAACAAGGCGAATATGGATGTCAAGAAGGACACAATACTAGTATTGATTGACTATCGACTCGCAGCTCTTCGCAACCGTGCCCCACCCTCACCGAGGCTCACCGAGCCCCTCTGCTACCAGTAATACCTGTATTGCCAGTAAGGCACCTGTAAATTGCCATGCCATCCATCGCGCGGTCGATTGCCTTTCGCTCACCAGCCCTGACGCTCACCAGCGGCTTTGGTCATTGCTCAGCCTTCCATTACTCTTCATCGACGCGCTCTGCCTGGCCTGCCCAAGATGAGTGTTGAGGCAGCATCTGCTGCAGCTCCTTCCGCCGTGAACGAGGCGGAGCGGTGGTATGCTTCACTGAGTCTGTCCTCATCATTCTCCCTCCTACTGACTCATCCAAGGAAGTATCTCGAGCAGATCCGACGCAACCCGGGCCCGTTCACTGATCCCGACGCTACTTCGGAAGAGTGTTTAGCTCAGTTCGACAAGTTCAAGGTTCTGTAGGTACAGCTTCGCTGGGGTTATAAGGTGAAGCTTCGCTGATGATGAAATCCGGGAGCAGGGTCATGTGCGTTCGTCCCATGTTCTCTCCCTTTTCAAGCTCCTCGGCCCTTTTAGGCTCACTGGGTGTTTGTGAACATACAGCGGCGCTGGTGGTCTAGGATGCGAGATTCTCAAGAACCTGGCCATGTCCAGGTTCCGGGACATTCACGTCATTGACATGGGTAAGCGCTCGCGACAAAACGGCCACTGCTGGCTTAACCATAACCTGATGACCATGTCCAGACACAATCGATATATCTAACCTCAATCGCCAATTCCTTTTCCGCCCATCCGATGTTGGTAAATCCAAGGCCGAAGTCGCAGCCAAGTTTGTCGAGCGAAGAGTAAAGGGCGTCACCATCACGCCCCACAACGCGCGGATACAGGACTTTGACGAGACCTTCTACTCACAATTCCAGCTGGTCATATGCGGACTCGACAGCATCGAGGCCCGGCGATGGATCAACGCCATTCTCGTCGGCATCGCCGACGAGGCCGAGGACGCAGACGGCATCAAGCCTCTCATTGACGGTGGAACCGAAGGCTTCAAAGGCCAGACCCGTGTCGTCCTCCCCTCCATCACATCCTGCATCGAGTGTCAACTGGAGATGCATGCGCCTCGTGCTGCTGTGCCCTTGTGTACCATTGCCTCGATCCCCAGACAGCCCGAGCACTGCATCGAGTGGGCGCACGTCATTGCCTGGGAAGACGAGAAGCCGTTTCCCGAGCTCGACAAGGACGACACGGAGCATATCTCATGGCTATATCAAAAGGCGCTCACCCGTGCCGAGGAGTTCAACATCACCGGCGTCACGTACTCACTGACGCAAGGCACCGTCAAAAACATCATTCCCGCTATTGCCTCAACCAACGCCATCATCGCCGCCTCGTGCTGCAACGAGGCCTTCAAGATTGCCACCAACTCGGCGCCCTTTCTCGGCTACGATAACAACTACATGATGTATTCGGGCAACGATAGCATCTACACATACACCTTCAAGCATGATAAAAAGGATGACTGTCCTGTTTGCGGCCGACAGTCCCGTCCGTTACCCATCAACCCGAAGCAGACATTACAGGAGCTGTTGGATTCGTTGGCAGCGCGGCCAGAGGCGCAGCTGAAGAAGCCGTCCATCCGCGCCGAGGGCAAAACGCTCTACATGCAGGTGCCTCTGAGCCTGGAGGAGCAGACGCGACCAAACCTGCAGAAATCGCTGCTGGAGCTGGGGCTAGAAGATGGCCAGCAAGTGGTGGTCACCGACCCTGCGTTTCCCTTGGAATTCAATTTCTACCTAAGGTTTCGAGATAGCACATGAAGCTGCATTGTTCTGCAAGGGAAAACAGGCTGGTTCCTCTTGCCCTGGCTAGGGAGTCGGTGCGATGACGGAACTAAACCTGCAAACCGGACTTATTGCCCCCAAAATTCATTGTAAACCGACGGCAGGCGAGCCAAGTCGACTAGAAGATTTTTGAATCAAGGATCGTGGTATCATTTCCAGGTTCATGTGACCCCAAATCTAAATGCAAGAGCAAACCCGGTGATCGGTGAGCCCATAATGTACAGAAGGGATTTGCCATGACAAAATTCCAGACAATTTTTTTGGTGTGCGCTGCCACAAATCACCGCGCCATGTTCATGACCTGCTCCTCCAGCTTTTTGCACTTATTCTTGAGATGCTTCACCGCCTCGACAAACAACTCGTCGCTATCCCATTGGCCGGTGCTCTCGATGGAGAATATGAAATGATCTCTCCTCCTTCCCAGCTTCACCTTGCCCTCGAACTCTTCGTGCCGCAGACATTCCCTGCTCACCGTGTCCTTCATGGGATCTCGCACCACGGCCTTGGCCTCCCCGACATGGCCTTCGTACCCGCTCCCTGCTACGGCGGCTTCCTTCTTAGTCACTTTCTCGAGGCCGATGACGCCTTGGGGGAAACACCGCGCGAACTTCTCTGCGTCGGCGCCCAGAATCGGTCGGAGTATGCGGATGGTAGGTAGGAGGCGGTAGGAGGCGGTAGCGACGGGGGAGAACTTGGCGTGATCGGCGCCTATGCCCTTGTGCATGTGCATGGCCAGATCGATGGTCTGTTTCGGCCGTAGCTTGGCAATGAGGATATCTGGGTTGACGGGACGAATCGCATTTTCACCAGAAAAGTACTCGGTCTGCTTGCCCATCGGTGCAAACTTAATGTCCCTCGCGTAAACGTGAGCATGGTGGAAGGCCTTGGTCGGGTCCGTCTCGCCGGGCGCAGCATCCGGGTTCACCGTGCACTGGACGTTGAGTTCCAGCCGCACGGTGTTCCAATCGAAGCAGCTCGCGTAGGGGTCCTCGCCCACGGCAGGCTTCTTATGCCACTTGAGAAAGTTCTGCAGGCCGTCACGTCCGCCATCGAAGGGTATCAAGCCGAGACGGTGCGCCAGGACCTCGTCCTGGATGACCGAGGTATTATTCTCGATGAAGACGTTCTCAACTGCCAGTGTGGGGATATCGGCGAGGAGGATGCGGCGAAAGGCATTGGCGAGCGAGGCGTCCAGGCCGACGAGAGAGAAGGATGCGTGTAGGGCGTCGTTCTGGTGGAAGGCAACGGAGAATCCGGCGCGAAATCGGTCGAGGCTGTAGGCCATGTCTTCTCCAGGGAAATGACCCGGATAATCTGTCGATGTGATGTCGGAGACGGTTTCTTTGTGAATGCCTACAGTCTGTCGTTGCGCATCATGGTTAGGTCATGGGCTTCTCGTGATGGAGTCTACGAAGCAATGGAAGATGGCTCACCTGCCGGCGCTCAAGCTCTTCCGCGTTGGGCTGCTGTCGCCAGCCAGCCAATTGCGAGGAAGCCATGGTTGGCAGGCAGATTGTGTGCCTGGTATGTGTCGCCGACTGGCAACAATTGTGTGTCGTTTCTTTTGACGGCGGGAAATTTTTTGATGCCCCTCTACGGAGTAGTGATTGTAACTAAATTCACGGTGAGCCCAGGTGAAGGAGCCAGGAATTTACCGTCGTCGCCCCACCCTCCCTCCGAGCATGTACTGTCATATTTCTTTCCAAGTGTTCATCTTACTAACTACTCCGTCACTCACCCTCGTTTCGTTTACCTTGGCCTCTGACCAGGAACTCTGATCCATGGACCGAAATGGGCATCTCCTTGCCGTAGTGAGATATTCAGGAGAAGACAGACTAGGAAACATGAAAGCTAATCGTTATCATGCCCTATTATATATACTGTACAGCTCGCTGTCCATTGCGCCTGCACCGCCCTGTATGCCAAACAGGGCACTCCGCTCGTCTCTACTCAATGTCCTCCATATTCCATACCGTGACACCCCTCTTGTGGACATTGTCCTTCAGCTTGGATAAGACAGCTTGTCGCCTGGCCCTCTTCTCCATCAAGTCGCTCTTTTCTTCCCTGCTGAAGCCGCTCAATTTCTTCCTCGGCGGTGTGGCCTTGGCCAACGGCCCCAGCGACATGACGCTTGACGAAAGGCTCTGGCGCAGAGTCCGAGATGACGTCGAGTCGGGCGAGAGCATCACGCTTCTTCTCCCCTGCGGTGTTGTCAACGGAGACCCCTCTCTGCTCGTAGAGCCGAGTCGCATCTTGCGCAGCTGCGTCTCGAGCACATCTATATCACCACTTCTCTTCTCTGCCATCGACGTCATTTTGGAGATGGTGCGCAGTATAGCTTCGACTGTAGGAACGTTGTTCCCGCCTCTGCCCGCCGAACCGGAACTGGACGCTACCCTAGATTTCAGTACCGCCAAGGCCCCTTCCGCCTCGCTCAGTAGTTTGGTAAACTTGGCGAATTCGCGTCTGAGCTCATTTTGTTGCGCTGCCTGTTCCGCGCTTAGTGGTAACGCTCGCGTTACTTCGGCTTGGTCTGGATCCATTCGTGCCATGATGACCCTCTTGAGACTCTCTTGCTTGGCTCGTAATCGTTGCATATCCCTCGCTAGGTCCTGGCATGCATCCAGCTTCTCATCAAGGTCTTGGACGCGACCGTTTTCGAGGTCGCCGTAAAGTTCGGTATCAAGCACCTCGCCCAGTTCATCGATTTCACAGAGTACCCAGTTGTCGGGCGATTCAAGGTCATCCTTGCCACGTCCGCCTTCCTTGGCATGATCAATGTGCCCTTGTGTGAAGGCTTTGATGGCGCGTGCGTTCAGACCTAGTGTGTCGATCATGGAATTGATGTCACGATATACGGCCTCGACCTGGGCTGGAACGCTCTCTCTGGCTGGAGGCGCGACGTTGGAGTGCGCGATAAACTCATCGAGAAACAAGACGCCCTCAACCTCCGAGGCCAGAATTTTCTGTACCTCTTCGTCTTCCTCATCTACGAGCGGGCGATGTTCTTCAGCTTCCTGGCGTTCCCTGATCCTTCGTTGATGGAGCATAAACGGATCCTGCTCGGTACCTGGCGTCTCCCTTCCGATGATCGACCCTTCTCGCTGTGATTGGTGTTTCTTGGGTCCCAGTATCTGGGACGCCATGCCGGGCGCGCTCACTGACCGGGTTGCGTCGGTTCTCAAAATTCGTTGTGGAACGGCGCTACGGATAGGACTCGGTGACCGCGGACTTGTGGCCGAGGGTCTCGGGAACAGTGGCGCATTACGACTAATTTCACCGAAAAGAGGTTTCTGTCTTTCTGGCTCGCCCAGACCCGGTGCTTGGGAAGGCTTTCCGACAGTAGTGAAGGAGCCTTGTGGAGTGAAGCCAGGAGTAGGAGCATGGCCACTCGTGCTGGGGCTGAGGTCCTTGGCAACGTCCACACCACTCCCTTCCGACTCATCGTCGTCCAAGTCGCTGTCATCTTCGGCCGATTCGGGAACTGAGGGTACCTGAGATGTATCCTTCAAAGATGCTTTAGGAAGAACAAAATCCGGGGGTAGCGGAGCATCGTCAGGGCTCTCTCTCGACTTGGAGGTGATGGGATCCGGAGGCAGAGGTGCCTCGGGAGGTGGCTGCTTCAAGGAATCGGCCGAGGATGATGTATCGGTCGGTTTGCGAACATTTACAAAATCAGGGGGTAGCGGAGCTTCGAGACCCGAGGGACTCGGTTTAGGTGTCGTTGAAGCATCCGAAAAGACAGATGAACTAGGTTTTTCGGGTGTCGTAGTTGCGGCAAAAGACAGGCTCGGGGGGTTCGAAGCTGCTGAAGAAGAGGAAGAATCTCCAAGAGGGTATGCGACCTTGCTAGTAGAATCGGGAGGCAAGGGCGCGTCTTCCTCCTCTACCTTTATCTTGGGTTCCAATGGCTTTGTCTCTGTCGGTTTCGATCCCGTGCTCGCTTGTCCAAAGAACGAGGGAAACGCTCCTGCCTGCGATGGTTCCTTTTTAGGGCCAAAAAGACCTCCCGATGGAGCCGCAAGCTTACTCGCAGGCTGACCAAACAATGACTTTCCAGGCGCTGGTGATGTAGAGAATCCAAATCGGGCTCCAGCTGGTGATGTCTCAGGAGTCGTTGACTCCGGTTGACGGGAGAACAAGGAGTTTGACATGGCCTGCGGAGTTTGGTCCGCTGGATCCGTCGTATCCATATCCTCATCTTTTGCCGCCGGCGTGACTACAGCCTGTTCCGACTCCGCATGACCAAGTGCCGACCCGAAAGCGCTCCCAAACATGGAGGAGTTGGTGGTAGTCGATGGCTTCGCATTGTCTTCACTTTGACGCGGATCGGGCTTGAAAGACGATTGTAGCTTGAAAGGTGTCGACCCGAACAAGCCACCTGAGGTGCTGTTTTCTTTTGCTGGAAAAGCGGTATTCTCCGCATTTGAAGCTGCCCCAAAGGGACTGGACGCAAGCTTGCTTCCACTTCCAAATGTACTTGATCCTCCGCCGGAGCTGGCAATGGAGCCGAACCCATTCTGCTTGGCAAATCCAGCGAATCCACCAGAAGTGTTCATCTTAGGAGCTGAAGAGGCTGGTGCAGGAGGATTAGAAGCCGAACCGAACGGGCTTTGCCCACTGGTATCGCTGGCGAACCCTGAAAAGCCTGCTGAGCCAAACGCTGGTTGAGAGCCTCCGGCCGTGGCCCAAAGAGAGGATCGTGCGCCCAGCTGACTTGACTGTCCGAATCCGATGGAGCTCGTTGTTCCCTTCCCGAAAGGTGACGTCGAAGCAGCGTTAGAGCTTCCAAACGTACTTGAACCAAACGTGGCGCCTCCAGTATTCGACGGTGTTTTTGCGGCTCCCCAAGGTGACCCCTGTTGGCCCATTTGAGATGAAGAACCGAAGGCAGGAGTTTGAGTTGCCCCTGCAGTAGAGCCAAAAGTTGTAGCCCCAGTTGCCAAAGAAGATGCAGCTGTAGTTGGAGCCATCTGCGCTGGTGTCGATGTGGATGAAGACCCTTCGACCACTGCCAACTGAGGGTACGTCGTCCCTTTCTTGATAGAGTCAGCATAAACCACCCACCATGAACATAGGACTCCCTCATGCGTCAGAACCCAAAAACCAGGCAGGGGTCCAGATGACTGATCGAGTTCCTCATCGGATGGAATAGGTTTGACGACCTTGTCCTTGCTCGAGAGGTCGAGAGCAACGCCGACAGGCACTGAATCATCCATAGAATCCGTCATGGGTAACGTGGGCCGTCTGGTGTCGTCCAGAAATTCCGTCATGGTAAAGACACCGGTAATGGAGTTTGCTGGCTTGTCACTGGCTAGCGCGGCTTTCGACCTACTAAGCATCCCAACCTCTGTTGAGGCAGTCGAAGATACGACCAGAAGATCCTGCAGATCTGGAGGGAAGTCTCTCAGTCGTAAAATCGAGTGATGCGGAGCTTTTTCCGCCCCAAAAGGCTCCACCGGGTCCGTCAATTTCTGGAAAGTGAATGAGGAAGGAGGTTGACGAGTGATGATGTAATACGCGGAAGTTGGCGGAGAGGAATTGGTGGTCATGTAGATAGCAAGCAATAGGTGGTTTTCGAGCCAAGTTAGAGAAGAAACATGACTGTTTTGCATGTCTGTAGGCTTGGGAATCTCTCCCTTGCCCTCGCCCTCTGGCGTCATTTGGAATATAGACCCATCACCCATGCCAGCGCAAAGTTGTTTGCCCTTGGAGCTCCAGCTGACGCAGCTCACCTGTGTCTTGAGGGGGTTGGACAAGCTTTGCTGCTTCAAGTTTGCCATGCATAAATTCCCATTTTTCGTTACGATTGCACAGAGCTCCGCCTTTTCGGCTGTCGGGTTAGGAGCCAATGATTGCAAGGCCTCGTTATTGGTCGACAGCTCAAATGACGTCTTCGTTGAGCCCTGGAGAAGGTTCTGTACCTCGTAAGCAGCGATGCCTCCTCCTGATTCCGCTGATAGAATCAAGTAGTTTTCGTCGGCTGTGAAAGCTAAATGTGAGATACGCATAGGCATTGGGATCCGTAATTGTGGTTCAAAAGCTCTAATATCAGAGTCGCCCTCCTTGGCTGATGTGAAAGCTTTGCGAACTGATTCGGTTGTGGCGAGTATAACTTGGTCTGGACCGGCAGCGGCCACGAGACCTCTTCTTGAGGCGATGCTTAGAAGAGATGACCTCGAGTCGGGAGCGGACGACCAGGGCGTGGTGAGGCGGACCCTCGCATCGCCGGCTAAGGGGAGAAAACCTAGCGCCTGTTGACAAAAGCATACGAATCAGCATCAAGAGCTCAGTGTGCCGCTTTAGAAGACAAGTGACAGGCGCCTACCTCTGTTTGTATGGTTTCCAGATCTGGTCCCATGGCCGCCCCCGACGCGCTTCCTCCTGCGAGGGCAGCGTTTCCAAAACCAAACGCCATGTCTGCCACGAGTTTGAAAGCTTCGTCAGAGCTTTATGCTATTCATGAAGCTACCGGAAGTGCATAGTAGTACGTAAGCTTCAGGGGGAAGTGAAGTAATCCGCAGTTGTCGGTTTTCGGTGTTCGCGTTGACTTGAGAGAACTGTTTCGTATGGAGCAAATGACACTGCACAAAGTTGAGTATGCGCTTCGACGAGCTCGAAAGAGGTTCACCGCTTCAGTGACTTCGATGTTCGTAACGGAAAGAGCTGTACGAGCAAAGAATTGTGGCAACTAGTAGTACTACAAGTAAGTCTGCGAGGACGGTATGTGGAGAGTCGTCATGGAACGGTGAGCCGCGCTGAGCTGAGCCTACTAGCAATTAATAGCAGCAGTCGCGACGTTCAGCAGGCCAACTTTTTTGGGCGATCCAATATCGTCACGTGCGACCTATCAGATAAAATGCTTGTGTTATGTAATAGGGACCAGTGATGTGAAGTACAGGGGTGTGGCGCGGCGTGAGCCCATGGATTCGTGGCTGAGAGACGTGCTGCGTTTCCAGAGCTCCGACCAAAGGCAGCTCTAGCCTCGTCATCAGCTCTTCTGCCTCTGCGAAACCTCCATCTTGCAGCCCGGCAAATCGACGATCATAGGCGACCTTCCAACAAAGGCTTGTAGCACGCACACTGGCTTCACAGAATCAGCCCGGTATTAACAATACATCAACGGCTACGACAACGCGTCACCTTCAGACTTGGTTTTGCGAACGGCTGCTTTCGCCGCCTTCCGCTCAACGATGCCCGGCTTCGACTTCTCAAACTACAACCGCAATGCGGCACTACACGCTCAAGGTGTGCCTCTGCCCAAAGCTACCAGCACAGGAACAACAATTGTAGGATGCATATTTGACGGTGGCGTTGTGGTACGTTCTTCTCTTGCCGCCCCTTCATGTTAGATGCCGCCAAGGTATTCGCCATTTGGTCATGATCTGCCTCGATTGACCGTCGTGACTCCTTCAGATCGCCGCCGACACGCGCGCCACATCCGGACCCATCGTTGCCGACAAGAATTGCGAAAAACTTCACTACATATCCCCCCAGATCTGGTGCGCTGGCGCCGGTACCGCTGCCGACACAGAGTTCACCACGGCTCTCATCTCCTCGCAGCTGGAGCTACACTCACTTTACAGCGGCCGCAAGCCCCGCGTCGTCACTTGCATGACTCTTCTCAAGCAGCATCTCTTCCGCTATCAGGGCTACATCGGCGCCTATCTCGTTGTTGCCGGCTGCGACCCCACGGGGACACATCTATTCACCGTCCATGCGCACGGCAGCACCGATAAGCTGCCCTACGTTACCATGGGTAGCGGCAGCTTAGCTGCTATGAGTGTCTTCGAGACGCAGTGGAAGCCGAATCTGACGCAAGATGATGCCGTTAAACTGACCAGCGAAGCCATCCTTGCCGGCATTTTCAACGATTTGGGCTCGGGCTCCAACGTTGATGTTGCCGTTATCACGAAGGACAAGACTACGCTTAAGCGCAACTACATCAAGCCCAACGAGAAAAGTGCCAAGATGCAAAGTTACGCTTTCCCCAAGGGCACAACCGCCGTCCTTGATGAGAAGATTATCAAGAAGAACGAGATTGGGCGGTACGCTACCGTGCAAGAGGTGCATGTCGAAGGTGACAAGATGGAGGTTGACACCTAGATTTCCTTTGAATCAGGACACAAGAAGATACATTGTACATCATCATGATTTGGCCCTAAGGAGAATGAAGGTTCAGTAATGTATTCGCCGACGCGTTGAGGCCTTTTTTCTACAAATTTGACGCCAGGCTCCATGATTTGATCTCGAGTCCAGGTTTCCTTCACCCCCTTTGATGAACATTTCTGGAATAGAGGCCAGACAAATAGGACCAAATCGTTCGAAAGTCAAGTGCCGCTGTGGCTTTCCTCTACGGTACGAACACATGCGGGCTGCTTCCGCGCAGAGAAAAGTGAAGATAAATGTCCATCGCTTCCAAAAAGATATGCTGACGACTGGATTGTACACGGGAGAAAATCGGTGCCATGCGTGATTTCATGAACTGGCTTTCCGAGAGAAGATGGTGCGGGTGCGTGACTTGCTTCTTGCTCTTTTCTTGTCTTTAGAAGACGTTTCATCGTCGTCGTATTTCGATTTATGGATCCTAAGGCGCCTGTGAGTCCACCAATGTGTGAAAGAGAAGTTCTGATGTAGAACCAACGTACCAGCTGTTGCCCACCATACTCATGCCCTTGGCCTCCGCCATACGATAGAACTTCGCGCTCTTTTTGAGATTTTTCTTGCACCCGAGTCCTTGGGCATAGCAGAAACCAGCTTCGGCGAGAGCATCGACATCGCCCCAAGCTGATCGATATCGTAAGCATAGAGTCCAAAGTGGGAGGCTCAGGGCTATTGACTTACTGCCTGCGATTTCAAAGCATCTGAGCGCCAGAGACTTATCTTGATCGATGCCCCATCCATTCATGTGTGACACACCAAGCTCGTAGATGCTGAGAGCAAATTGGGCCTTGCGAGTTCTTCTCTCAATGACATTGCCCTGCTTTCCCTCCTTTGCCTGGTCTTCGTCGTCCGCGATCTCGATGCTCGCGTATTCAGCTGCCTTCCTCAGCCATTCAACACCTTCCTTCTGGCTAGGGCGCATCCCCCAGCCATGCCGACATGCCAAGGCGTACAGGAGCATGGCCGTCGGATTATTTTGACGAGCAGCGAGTCGCAAGTGGTAGGTAGACTCTTGCAAGGAGCCATTTTCATGGCATTCAATTCCCTTTGCTAAGTGCTCTTCGGCAGATATTTCGGACGCGGATGGAGCCAGAGATTTCGAGGTTTGCGACGGCTTGATGGTGCTCGCTGAATCGCTTGTCGTTGTAGATGTTGGGGTCCGGCCACGTGCCACACTTTTCGACGACGACGTAGGTGCTCGACCCCTGGGAGATTCCTCTGACGGTCTCTTGATTTCAACAGAAGGCCTTCCGGGTGCCGGTGAATGTTGATTCAAAGCCCCGAATCTCGAATTCTCCATGCTAGCTTTGCTGGCATCCGTCGAGGGTCTGGCAGCACTGCTTATCGTGCTCGTGACATCATCAGGAACGGCTTTGGCCGACGAGCTCGAAGGCCGGGTTGGCGGTGATGGAGGTGCGTCAACTGGTAGCTTTTGTACATTGCTCGGCGCGCTCCTGGGCGGCTCCCATTGTGTTGGAGCTGGTGTGGTGTTTTGCGCACCCTCTAAACGCTGGATGGCCTTTCCTCGTGGAAGGGAGAACTTGGAGTAGATGTATGATGGGGCGGCCTTTCCATCGTCGTTTTGATCTACGAACGCCTCGCTGTGCATACTCACTGGAGTATGCGCTGAATCGTCCGCTAATATGAATGAAGGCTGGCTGTCAGAAGAGGCCTGGCGGGTCGGATACTCAAGTCCTGGGGTCCCAGACCGACTGATCGGTCGGGAGAAGTTGAAAGACGGCCGAGGCAATCCGGATGAATCTGACGCCACAGATGGTGACCGGTGGAAGGGATTGAGAGCGGGAGAAGGGGCAGAATTCGCCAGAGCAACACTGCCAGACGAGAGCTTCCGAGGAGACATAGACTGAAGGGAAGCTGGCACGGTGTTGAATGGCTCATCATCCAGCACTGCAGAAGTCCCAGTGCTGGGAGCACGGTTGGGAAAGAAGGCGCGAGGTGGAGCAAGACCGAGCTCATCGAAGCTACTCTGCTGAGGCCTTTCGGAGGGAAAAGTAGGAGGAGGCTGCGTGCGCGGAGAGAGAAGCGGTAACGAATGGTCCTTCGGCGCTGGAGACCTGTCTGCTCGCACCGCTTGCTGAAATGGCGCATCATGACGAAGGGGAGAAGCAGACCTATCGCGAGAGTCGGAAGTGTCTCTTGTCTCATCGACAGGCTGTAGCTGCCGGCCCTGCGAGGTATCCCGCAACCTCGGAGGTATCGCGGGAACGGTCTCATCAGGCGTCGGAGGGATGTGGCTCATCCGCGGGTGCATGGATTTGGGACGCTCGTCCGGGGGGAATGCATCTTCGACCTCGGTGCGCAAGCCTAACCCTGATGCGGCACGGTCTGATGAACCGTCCTCGGATGCTGAGTCCTGCGACAGAGATCGAAAGTAGTCTGAGCGGCCCTGAACGACCAAAGGGCTGTCGTTGGTGAGGGGTGGTAAGCGACTGACTCGATTGCCATCCTTGTTAGAATCCTGCAGCTGCTTGGCCAGTATCCGACTCTGCAGAGCAAAAGCGTCTAATGGAGATAGCTCGTGGGGCGCTTCACCCGCAACATGCAATCGAGGCGATCGCAAGGACCTGGGAGACCTTGGAGACGTTGATGCGGCGGAATATTGCGAGTCCGCTCGCAGATCTAGCAAGCCCGGCCGTTTTGTCATGGTCCCGGGATTCAATGAGGTAATTAGGTGTGTCGCGGTCTTCCCGCACAGAGGTTTCTGTGCAAGCTCGTGAGATTATCGGAGGGCAAGCAATCTGTTGACGACAACTCTTTGATATGAGAGGCCCGGGCACATGAGGAGACGCACGAGCAGTCTCGCCCAACCGAGGGTTTCGAAACGGTGGTTGCGAAGTGATGGTGATCAGGTGAAGGTGAGAGGGTCTGTCGGCTCGGAGGAAAAATGTCTCTTTAACTTGAGCGCCAGGTGATCTCCAAGCTTTGGAGTGCATCAAGTGTCAGGCTGGGCTTCTCGTTCGATCGCAGGCTCGTGTCGATGAGGAGTTGTGTCGGCGTTTTGACGGCTGAATCGGGGCAAAGCGGTGACGTTGAAGAGTGGCGAGGTGGCAAGGGCGCTCTTATTAGGAAGTCGGGGTTCGAAGGCGAGATGAGCGGAGGCGGCGTCGGTTCCATCTACAAGACGCCGGTTGGTGATGAATCTGTCGCAGCGCAGATCTGATGCTGGCGATGAATGGCAAAGAAGGTGGAGGCGGAGGGGGCGAAATGGCGACGGTGGATGGCGCTGCCACAGGCAATGCCTCTCTCTGGTTGGAGCCAAGCAATGTGGATGACACGAGGACCGGAAACCAAGGGGTCCATTTTAGCGGGTTCCAGTGGCCCGGCGGCGCTGCCAGGAAGGAACAGTGGGCTTGACGGGCACTCGGGCGGCATCCAAGGTGCAACCAAGGCATCATGTTGCACAAAGCGGTAATACCTGGCTTTGCGCCCCCTCCCCTGAGGCCAATCTCAACAAGCAACCAATTCGTCTCGCGTGTAGCAAACTTGACTTGGCTCTCAGGGTCTGGCAGTGATGGCTTTGCGGATGTTTGTTGAGCATCTCCAGCTACGGAAATCACACATTACCAGCCTCGAGGA
Organism: Torrubiellomyces zombiae; assembly: GCA_018831705.1. Classification (NCBI taxonomy): domain Eukaryota; kingdom Fungi; phylum Ascomycota; class Sordariomycetes; order Hypocreales; family Ophiocordycipitaceae; genus Torrubiellomyces; species Torrubiellomyces zombiae. The sequence goes on from JADHZA010000365.1 coordinate 21,419, forward strand.
TCGTCCATGGTCTCAGCTCTAAAATCTCTATCGAGCCGCCAATGTTCGGCAAGAGAAGCGAGAGAGGCCTTGGAGAGCTTCGGACACCGGATCTGGGCATCTGATGTGAGAAACTGGCCCGGCTACGTTCTGGAAGACGTAATGAAGTGCAGTCGAGCCCTGGGGAATGCTGGCGGGCAAGAATTACGATCCGAATGTCGCGCTCGCGAGCACAACTCTATTACTATGTAACTTGGAGGGTTCTACAAGGCTTAGCTGGAAGCGATGGTCGTGTTCACATTTGGCATCACGCACTTGGTGACTTTGCTCTGCCTACTTGGATATAAAGTAAGTTGTGCTGCATTGCACAATAACACAGCCTTATACTGTGTATAAAGGCAGTTCTGTACATTATTAGACCGAGCGACCCGGTCACCCGGTGTAGCCGTAGGTGGCACTTCACCTCATGCCATGCCATGGCAATTGCGGCCACTTACGAATCAGGTCTCTGACTGACATCTGATCTACAGTTCAACGATCTCCTTCATGTCACACGACATTGATACTTGTTGAGCTTCTCCAAACCCCCCTTGCCCCCATCAACGGTTTGAATCCTGATCCAGCCTTAGTCAGCCTCAGTCCAGAAGCAGTCCGAGTCAGGGACATGCAGGACATAATTGGAAGGTCGAGGTCCAGCCACCGTCCGGGGTGCATGGAAGTGCCCAGTCCTGAGATCCCGAAGACGTCCAT
>JADHZA010000366.1:0-22021 GCA_018831705.1 Torrubiellomyces zombiae
TTTCTTTGGTGCAGCCAGGCTTGACCCGAATGGGAGGCGGCACTTCGCCCTTGCCTTCTAACTTTCTGTAGAACCTCAACAACCAACCCGAGACGACCTCCCAAGTTCACAACACACACCGGCCACTGCACTGCATTCATTGGCCGAGAGAGATTTGCCTAGTTCGCCTTCTCTCCAAACGTATTGCGACCGCCTAGACGATAACGGCGACAATCCCCCCAAAATGGCGTCCTCCGGGGCGCGTTCGGGCGAGCGCATGATCCATCAGGACTTCATCGCTCGCATTCGCTTCTCCAACGCCTTGCCTCCGCCGCCCGTCCCTCCGAAGCTCCTCGATATTCCCAATACAGGTCTCGCCAGTGGGCAGTACACGACACCCGGCTTTGCCTCGAGGCTCGCCAGAGAGCAGCCACTCAACATCGAGACGGATGCCGAGCTGGGCATGCCGCTGGACTTGGTGGGCATGCCTGGAGTCTTTGACGGCGATGAGAGATGTAAGACCTTGCGCCGAGAACCATACATGCCATGTCTTCCATTTGCATGAGCTCTGACTGACATACTCGCCTTACAGCAATCCAAGCACCCGCCCAGCCTCCTCCCGTTCACCCTCACGACCGCGCTCTCTTACGCCCGATAGCTGCACTCGGAAAGCTCAAAGCCGCCGAGGCCAACGTGTCCTTCCTGCGCCGAACAGAATACATCTCCTCCGCAACGGCAAAACGTCAAGAGAGCGGCAACCCACGAGCGCTCCTCGCTAAAGCACGGAAACCCGCGCGACTCGCCCCAGAGCCTGCCGCCGATTCGCCCCAGGCCATCAAGCGCAAGATTGACAAGGGCTTCGAAATCGCTGAGCAGGATCTGAAGGACCCCAAAAGGGTCAAGCATCCCACAAAGAGGCATCTCAAGGTCGTCGAGGCCATGCCCTTGTTGCCGGATCTGCACGCCTTCCCAGACTCGGGTGCCTACGTCACCATCAAGTTCCTCACAAACCCTGTCTCGAGCTCAACAGAGTACGACTCCCGCCTGCTCAGCGGTCTCTTCCGGCCCATTGATCGCACCGAGGCCGAGGAAGCTGCCTTCGAAGCCGCTCTGGAAGCACACGAACGAGACCCCCTCAACAATACTAAGCCGCAAAACCTGATGAACTACGAATTTTATCTCGCCCAGAGCAGCTCCGTAGCGACAAACTTCCGCCGCAAGTTTGACGTTGACGATCCAGAGCACGACGACGACAGTCTGTACACGCACCAATCCGACGCAGGCCCCTGCTTCAAGTTCAACAAGGTCAGGGCGTATGAGACCGCTCACGAGACAGAGCTCGACCAGCCGACCAAGTACGACGACGAAGTTATCTTGTCCTACAACGACGACCACGAGTATCCCAGGCAAAAAGCCATGTACTACTACCCCGTCATGCAGAAATCCACCGTCCGTCCACAGCGCACAAAGAACATTGCACGCACCATCGGCGGCTTATCTCAGGACGACGAAGCCCGCAATGTCGACCAGCTCGACGTTACCGTCGACGAGCCTGCCGAGGATATGCGCGACGCTATGAACAAGTACAGGGAGAACCCGCTCGGCTGGGACACTGAGGTCCCAGAGCAGGAGGGTGCGGATGCAGAGGGCGAAGAAGCGGTGTCGCAGCAGCAACAGAGCAATGGTAATGACGAGCGGACGAGAGCGTCATCAGACGATAGAGACGCCGAAGGCGAGGAGGAAGAAGAGCTCGAGGAATAAAAGAAAGCAATCTCCAAACACGACGCAGAATTAGCTCATCCAATTTTGCTTTGCAACGGATGCCGAGCTTTTGTGGCACCTGGCTTGGACAGCCGATGACCGATCGTCCTGAAACATTCTCCTCGATACAATGCGATTTCGGGATGCTCTGGCAAGGAGGACATGTAATCTTGTTGCTATTACCATAGACGGCGCTACATAAAATCATGCGAGTTTTGCACATGCCTGTTGGCCGCTATCGAAAATCCATACAGGGAGCTACTCCCCAACTGAATGATACCCAAGAAAGGATGTAGCAAACCCAACGACCGCAAATGCATATATGACACGTGTATTGTATGAAGAGAAAACAAGCCCTTCCTCTGATTACACCAAGCTCCCCTTGTCAACCTGACAAGCAGGAGAGCTATGCCAATGGGGGAAAACCGATTGTCTAGATTGAAAAATGAGATGCTGTTTCATCACAAGGCATCTGGACTGCGACGCGGAGTGTCCAGCTTGACGTTTGCGCTGGCGGGATCGAAGCCAATAATGGCTCGTTGATCGTCAATGACACGGGCGTATCTTTGGATGAATATGTTAGGACCTTTCATCTCATCTGAGCATGTACACGCGCCATCTCATGCATAAAAGAGCAAATCAAGGAGCGAAAATGACTCACTCTAACAGCAACCGAAAGAACCACACCTCCATGTCCTCATTGCGAAGCACTTTGTTCGCCCACTGCTGGCTGGCCAGAGCCATGCGCTGCGCGTCCTCGGTGGCATTGTTGTAGAAGCGAACAGCCTCGAGCCAGTCGTCTCCCTGCAGACTCAGGGGGACGTAATGAAGCCAGGGCTTGAGCCATTCGTTGTGCCATTCGCGGAAGATGGCCAGTTTGAACGTCAGGCTGAGACTCTGCAGAAAGGCGACGAAGCGGCCGGAGAAGGCGTTGCCGTCTATGTCCAGCAGGTACTTGTATTTCCAGGCGGTGTTTTGATCGGCACGGTCCTCGACATCGAAGTACTCGATCTGCGCATGACAATCGCCCTCGTCGCATTGACCGACGTGCGAGAAATGCACGTCGACGAGGTCGCGGAAGTCGCCTCGTGGCGCCGTGCCCACCTCCCACCTGGCGGCGGTCGAGTCTCCCTTGTTGAGGTAGATCTGCGTGTCGTCCCTGGCGTTGATCTTCTTGACAAAGTGCTGTCGATGCTGTCGTCGCCAGCCGCCGTCGCGACTGTACCCTCCTGTCGTGGACCCGCGCCAGTAGAGCTGGTCCTTCTTAGACGCCCAGGGCTCGTCCTTGCTCGGCTGATACCGAACCCTACCGTACCAATACCACGGAGATGGATAGATCATGTCGCTGTAGGATGAGATCTTGGACTGCGAGAAGATGGGGAACAGGTCGTGGACGATCCGGTACGAGTTCGGACGGTCGAAGAAGCCAAATGTCGACGATAGCGATGGGGTGAAGCAGATATCCGACATGGCAGTCACGTTATACACGAAACCGAGGTCGCCGAGTCCGTACTTGCTGAGATCGTCTTTTCTTTCATCCTCTTCCAGCATTCTCGACGGGCTGTCCGGCGGACAAGACATGCGAGAGTGCGTCCAGGTGGGTTGATGCGCAAACGAATTGAACCGAGTCAGTTTCGTTTCCTCGAATGCCAATCTGTGACTCAGTTCGTCTGCCGTTGGAGAAAAGTCATTGATCGGCGCTTCCCTGGCGTTGAGAGCCGGCATGTTCTCCGACTTGGCCTTGTGTACGAGCCTCGTCAAATCGTCGTACGGTACCATGACACGTGGTTCGTCGTGGATATTGAACGCTAGGTCCATGTCTGGCAAGTACTCAATGAACTTTTGCATCATGCCCTCGGTGGCGTTCCTCTGCCACTCATCTCCTCCCTGGATGTGCGCAACGGTGTGGTTGCGGATCGCGACCCCGAGCAGGCCATTGTCGAAGCCAAGTGCCTCCTTGGCGCGCAAGCGGATCGTCTTCGGTTTCAGACCCCAGAAGGGCGTGATGGAGTCGTGGATGCTATCGAACTCGTCCACGAGCTGCACCTTGTTTTTCGTCGCAAACTCGAACCATCTGTCGAACAGCGGCGGCGGGGGCATCTGATATCTCCGGCGGTACTCGGCTGTGGCTTCCTTCAACGTCTTGGACTGTCGTCCCATCTTGTCGTCAAACTCCTGCTGCGCATTCTTCATGAGGTATTGTATCGGGTGCAGTTCGACGCCTTGGACCGGCCGAGGTTTCGGACCGCCCTCTACCTTTGGCGCGTCTTCCCACACCACCGTCGGCGCTGGCTTCGGGTGCCGATGAACGCCATCGTGGCCGAACCGACGCGACGTATAGACGCAGAAGACGAGGAACGCGGACACAGCGATGACCAGGTAGTGCCGTCTTCGCATCGTTCACGCCGCCGCACTCATTGGGGAGGAAGTCCTTGCCTCGGACGTTGATAGAGGATCGAATCCGGTGGCGAACCCTGTAGGGGGAAATGGCGATGATCGAAACCTGAAGATAAGCTCGTCACAACATGAATGGTGGAGATGGCAGCAGAGACGGGACTTTGCAGCGGCGGCGATGACAGAGATGAATAACCAGGACGTCTGGGAAGAAAAAGCATGCCACATTTGTCTGTTATGTTGTTATGTTGCATTCTATGGGCGATGCCGGGCCGGCAAGGGAGCCAGGGTCGCGCATCCTGGCAGGGCTGCTCCAAAATTAAATGGCAGTACGTCATGACAGACAGGCGCCACACGATGCCTTTTCTTTTGCATCAGCCTAGCTTTCTTTTTTTTTTTTCATCGACTCCTGAATCCGACGCGTCTACTCCGTACATGTGACAAGTCTCCCGCAAACGGCTTCTGGAGCATTGTCACATAATGCAGCCACAGACACGCACGAGATCATTGTGAAAAGGAGCTTGGCAAATGATGAGAAAACAAGTCGCTGCATCTTAATGCATATCGCACGATTACAAGCAAATGTCTCGAGTGATACGGGACAATGGCGGCACGGACAGACTTCGACAACCAACGTGTGTTCCGCCGTCTCAATCGCAATAGCGTTCTTCGTTGTCTATCTTGACGTGACAGAGCATGCACAGTTTGCATTAAAAGCTAGCGCAACTATGCCAACGACGACTGGTATTGACCATTGGCGACATGAGCACCCAAAACGCCGACCATGCCTGACCTTTTCGATCCTCATCCAATCTAGTAGAAGAAACCAATGATCTTGCCGGCGACGTGCTTCCGTCGGGCTTCCTCGTGGTCCATGATACCGGCCGAGGTGGTCAGGATGACGTAGCCGAACTGACGGGCTGGCAGCAGCTTGACAACCCACTTCTCCAGCTCAGAGAGACGGACATTGTATCGGGGGGAGATGACACCAGTCTTGTTGAGACGTCCATTCAGCTGGACAACGATCTTGCCAGAGCGGTGGTCGTCAACCTCCTCGAACTCGCCGATGTATCCTGCCAAACGTATGTTAGTGGTGTTGCGACAAGCTCGGCATGTAATCTAACGAGTCTAAGGCAAAAAAAGAGCACGAATCCCGAGACCATCGCAAAGTTCAATTTATCGGCAATTTATAGGGGCTGAGCCGTGGAGCAGAAGCGGCCGTCGCCCTAGTTATCATGCCGAAGGGCGATGCGCCAGAGGTTTCTCGAGGGACTTGGGGTAGGAAAGTGTGAAGAGGAGTGTGCGTCACATGTCACATACCGTGGCGCTGCATGACCTGGAGGAACTTGACGATGACCTTGGAGCTGGGTCGGATCAGGACCTGACGCTTGCCGGCCTTCTCGGCGTTGTTGATGGCGTTGAGAGCATCGTGGAGGACGGAAGTGCGAACCATGTTGGCGGTTTATCGGTGAGATTCTCAAATCGAAACGAAAGTGAGGTATCTGCCAGAACGAGTCGATGTCAGCCACTCGTAGATCGCGAGCAGTAGAGTGCCCTCTCAGACGATGGGTTCAAGAGGGTTCTGCCGCTCGTTGCTGGGGAAGAGAAGCGTATCGAGGGCGTCCGCAGGTCCAATCGACGCATGGGAGGCCATACTGCCTCATCGGCCGCGGCACCCAAGATTGCTTTCTTCAGCCACGAGGATTGGCTTCATCCTGCTATCCTCCAATCGCCGTCAGCTTTTGGCGACCACATACCTCTAAACTGAGTTGTCCGACAGGTACAATGAAGAGGCGGGAGTTGATGTCTGCGTCAATGGGGGAGAAAAAAAGTCCGTCCCAGAATGGCTGGGGCTCTCACGCAGTCACGGCGACAGCAGGGCGGGGACCCGTTTGTGTGCCCTTGTGGGTCCACGGATGAAAAATTGCCCTAAATCACCCACGCACTCGGTTATTGTGGGTTTCGGCAAATCCTCGTCGCCATCCCACCTCGAGGCCCGAACGCTTTACCACCTAAAACTCGACGCACGTCTTCCCTTTTCCTTTTCTCCAAATACTACTCAAATCTTCGAGGATCGCCCGACAAGATACATATTTAAGATGGTAAGTTCGAGAGCATCGATGGAGGCGTCATCAACGGACATCTACCTCCCTCGTCGATCCGCACAACACATCCGAGTTTCGAGACACTAATGGTCGCCAAAAGTCGGACGTAGAAGACACCCCCCAAGTCGCCGATGAGGTCGAGGTTTCTGCCGATGCGCCCAAGGGCCAGATGTCCGTTTTGGACGCCCTCAAGGGTGTTCTGAAGCTGTCTCTCATGCACGATGGTCTCGCCCGAGGCCTGCGCGAGGCCTCCAAGGCCCTCGACCGTCGCCAGGCGCACATGTGTGTGCTCAACGAGAACTGCGAGGAGGAAGCCTACAAGAAGCTGGTCGCCGCTCTCTGCGACGAGCACAAGATTCCCCTGATCAAGGTTCAGGACGGCAAGCAGCTCGGCGAATGGGCTGGTCTCTGTATGTTCCACTTGGCTTTCGCGGCAAGCGGGGTGATACTGGCTCTTTGCTAATATGACGTACGCAGGTGTCCTCGACCGCGAAGGAAACGCTCGCAAGGTCGTCAACTGCTCTTGCGTCGTTGTTAAGGACTGGGGTGAGGAGTCACAGGAGCGTTCCATCCTCCTGAACTACTTCCAGACCTCGCAGTAAATCATGGCGGGACGAACCTGGGCACGGACGGCGTTTATCTGAAGGGATATAGAGGTGCGGGCTTCGCTTCAAGACCGCTGGAAACGACTGTTGCGGTTGTACTCTACGCCAGATCTCTTGGCTATCTGGACGGATTTAGGCCCTGGGCGTGTTACGATCAACATGAGAAACACAAAAAATTGACCCAAAGCATTGGTTTTCCGACCACGTCCGCAACTCGGGATTGGCTCCGTGACCTGGATGTAGTACTGTGAAACAAGTCGTAGACTACTTGCGTCCCTCGACCTGTCGTGAAAGTGAGTACGGTTGTTGCGAGCAGCGTGATATAGCAGTCGAAGGCGTACCATGATAATGTGATAACCAAATTCCGTCTTCGCCTCACCCACCTTGGGACTGCTCGTACTACTGGGCTCTAACGCGAAAGCCACCTCCTCAAACTTGGAGTCGAGACTTCCCTTGGTCTTCCAGCCCAATGAACCTCCTTGAGACAGACGGGGCGATGATCGCTGTCAGTTTGGAAGCGGCCATGTTCGCAGAAGTAGAGAGAACGAACCTTGCCTTGCCTTGTCTTCGGAAAACGATCGTGCAACCTCATCAAACTTGACACCCTCATTCAGCTTGGCCAGCGCCTCCTCCTTTTTGGCATGCTTCTCACACTGTATTTACTCCCGTTTTCAGTATCAGACTTTGGCGCATCAGGATTTCCGGACACCTTCTCACCAGAATGTGGCGCACATTGATGGACTGCGCTCCTTTCGATTTGCCTCCGCCAGATGAGTCTTTGTCGGCCCCTTTGCCCTTGCCGGCGAGCTTTTCGGAGCCTTTCTTCTCGTTTTTCGGCATGTTGACCTGACCAAGAAGAATTCGTTTTGAAGAATTAAAGTCCAAACTGACGTGTGAGAAATGGACAACGGTAGTCGTTGCTCCGTGAAAGACTACTAGTAGGTAACAGTTTGTACTTGTATGTATGAAGGAGAGCTCTGCCCCTGCCCCGCCTCTGTGACACCTCGCCATCTACATATACACATACCGTCACGCCTAAGGTATCATCCGTCTTTTGCGAAAATAGCCTGTGTGTCCCCCCTTCCATAACCATTTGCGACAGCTCTCACAGGCTAGACTTGAGGAATGCTATCTCGCTGTTTCATCTCCCCTGTTGTCAGCATCGAGGAGCCACTCTTGCTCGTCCTTGATAGGTTGATCTCGGATTCGAGCTCCATGCTTCGCCTCCATTGCTCCCAGTTGATCCTCTCTTCTGCTTTGGCAGTTTTCCATTCCAGGAAAGCTTGCTCGCCTCGGCGTCGCCGAATCAGCTCGCCCTCGTACATCTCAAACATCTTCCAATCGTCCATTTGTGACGGCTTTGGGATCGATTCCAGAAAGTCTTGCGGTTTTTGATCAGGCACTCGTTCCAAAATGAGCGTGACGCGATGGAGGTTGGTTTCTTCGTTCCTCCGAAGGCCGTATTGTCGAATAATATACCTTTCCCAGTAAGCCTCGTAACCGAGTGTGTGCTGATGTCTTGCACACTTACAGGCCATCATACCGTATACCTGCCTTGGGAGCCCAGGGGCTTCTCAGCGAGTAGGCCCTCAATATCCGTAGTCGCATGCCGACCTTCGACATGAGAGGGACGTGCATCTCCTACAGCCGCCCATCCCTCGTGTACTTCATTGTGCCGGGTGTCTGAGTTTGTTCTTCCTTGCCGTATATCAGTGGCAGCGATGGGGTCCCATGGAGGGCCTTGAAGGGCACCTCGCCAGTTTTTCCTACGATGCCATCTCGACTGGCGCAAGCTACATCCAGCCACCAGCTGCCATAATCAGGTCAGATTGGCTCGCGCTTCCTCGATTAGAGTGCCCGGTTGAACTCACTATCCAACTTGGTAGCGGAGATTTCCTTCAAGCTCGGCCAGCGGCTGACAGTGCTTTGGGTGCCACACGCTCAAGCCTTCAGGCGTTGTGTCACAGAACACCACATCCTTGAGCCCTCCCGACTTAGGCAGATCCTGATACCTCGCTTCTTCAAGACCAAAAAAGCTATCCCGAAATCGAGTTCTCCATTTTCGCTGTAATTTTTCGGCTGCAGATGTGTTCACCCACGACTGAGATCCTTGCTCAGGTGGGCAGCAGTGGGGATCCAAAATGTCTGCAAGCAATTTGTCGAGCCGTGAATGCTTGATCGTGGCTAATTCAACCGTTGCAATTCCATGTTCCTCGTCCCTGAGCGCAGCCTCCAGGAAGTCCATGGCCATTCTAGCTTTGACGTCCGGTTCACCACTCATGCGGAGACTCATTCGAGCCATGTCACATATTTCAAGCAACGCTTCGTCATGAAGAATGACTTTATCGTAGCCATCTGGTTTCCGCAGATCAGGTGATGGGAGGTTGGAGAGAAGGCCTATAATGCTTGCTGAGCAGAACGTCTCGTAGATAGTGTCTTCAACTTACTCAGACGCTGATGGTGCGGAGATTTATACAAATCTTCAGCAGCGCCGTATATATGATCGGGCTCGTCTTCCGCGAGCATTTTGAGAGTGGGAACTAGTTTGGGTCTCATGGTCAATTTCGAGTGCTCCAAGTGTTTCTTATACTTTGATCAGATCGAATGAAAGCCGCTGTAGCTTCATTAGTAGCATCGAGGAAGAAGGTAAGCGACAGGCTTCCTTCAGTCACGACGTGTTCGTCCTAACGTCTTACGGAAGCAAAGCCTGAACATCTGGCATGCGTAGGACCTGCATCATGGATCGTTTTCGACTGCTCGCCAACGTCCTAGGCTCAGAAAACGTTTCATTTTCGGAAGGTTGATATGACTTTTTGGCAAGGAAACACGGGTGGCGACTGTCCCCGTTCTGCACAGTTTGTATGAGTCCTCGGTCACGAAGTAAGAACGAGTCATGGATGATTTAGAATTTCATTTTCTCGGAAGATTATCTTCTGTGGTGTCCTGCTGGTAGGCCAGTTGGCTACCAGGTAATAAATAGTGCTGCTGCAGTCGGTGAAAAAGAGACCAATGTCAGAAGTCGCGAGCGTCTGGTAGTAAAGCTGCAACCGTTGGAACAGGTATCCGCCTAACTAATAGATTGCCCCAAAACGTTCTACCCGAATTTTTTTTTTTTTAAAACAACAATGAGCTTGCTTGTGCTGGAAAAGAATGTTAGCGAAAGGCCGTGTGGGAAACGGTCAGATGCGCTGCTTTTCTCCGCTTGCCTATTTCAAATACGCAAGCTCTGACCGCCTACCTATTCCAGGAAAAAGTGCCATTCTGCCGGCATTATCCTCTCCGCAAATTTCAGCTCTCTGGCCTAGCATTATTACTTATGTTTGCGCTTCCATGCAAGAATGCGATAGACTGGCACTTCCAGTTTCATATCAGCCACGATGACGGAGCAAACGCATTACAATCAGCGCAATAGCTCTCTCTACTCCAAATCGATTGGCATCATTCATCGCACAACGCCCCTGTCCAATGCTTGGACAGGCGACATGCGCTTGAGATTCTCCGACTTTCAAGTGAACGAGATCAGCAAAAATGGTTCTGTTTTGCACATGAAAGCCCTGGGTCTAGGCGAAAGCGACAACAAAGTGAGCTCTTGGAAGTCGCTGACTTGCGCCTAAGCTAATTCATAAGCAAGGTGGCTCAGCAAATAGAAAAGCAGCCAGCGGAGGACACAGTAGTAAGAAACAGTCACGATACCCCCAAAGATGCGAACAAGAAGGTGGGGGAAGCGCAGACACTAGAGATATCCCCAGAGGACCGATCGTTGTTAGAGGGTCTTGCCGGCGTGGAGTTTACTCAAGAGCTCATAAGTCTCTGCCAAGAAGGTACCAGTAGGACGGCTTCGGTTACATCTGGTCCTCTTGACGACAAGTCTCAGCGCGCTCGAATTCACGGCGAGGTCCGTCGAATTTTCCAGTCAAGGATAGAGACCAGCACTAGTCCATCTGGAGCCATTGTCGCCTCGCCAGTCACGGGCAGAAAAGCCAAAAAGCGAAGCCAAGGGCGACGCGGCCAGGCCGACGATGGTGTGGTCGGCGAATACCTCCACTTCACACTTTACAAGGATAACCGGGACACCATGGATGCAGTCAGCCAGATTGCACGTCTGTTGAGGACTAAGGCCCAAGCAATTGGCTATGCAGGAAGCAAGGACCGACGGGCATCAACCACGCAACGCTGCTCGGTGCGTCACACGCGGAAAGCAGCGCTGGCAGGCATCAACGGGAAGCTTTGGGGTATAAGCACGGGCGACTACGAGTACTGCAACGAGCCTATACACCTTGGGCAGCTTTTGGGGAACGAATTCACCATCACCTTGAAGAATTGCACTATGGAGGGCCAGCCAGAGGACAGCAGTCCACAAACGAGACGGTCGAATATGGAGTCGCAACTGCAAACCGCCATCAACCACATGACTTCTCACGGTTGGATCAATTACTTTGGACATCAAAGGTTTGGAACGTATGAGGTCGGTACCCACGAGGTCGGCAAGCTCATTCTCGGCGACAAGTTCGAGGATGCTGTCAACGCCCTCCTCCGCTATGACCCGTCCATCATCGCCAAGTTTGAAAGCGGCAACGTGCCCGAAGAGGCCGCCAAGCGGGACGAGTACCACCGACATCGCGCCTGCATGCTATTCCAGACGGGCAAGGACCTTGAAGAAGCAGTACGCATCATGCCCCGAAGATTCGCAGCCGAGACCTGCATCGTGCGCCATCTCAGCCGGATGGGTCAAGGTTCACGACGGGACTTTGCCGGTGCCATCACCCACATCACCCGAGGTCTTCGGTCTATGTATCTACATGCGTATCAGTCACACGTGTGGAACCATGTCGCCAGTCGACGGTGGGAGGTCCACGGCGACAAAGTCGTGGCAGGCGACCTGGTCATAGACGACACGGTTGCTGAGCCTCAAGCACGTGGTCTCGACCAGGACGGCGACGAAATCATCGACCCTACCGTAGAAAACACAGCTGCCGAAGACGACGAAGATGGCGCTCCCCTCCGTGCTCGCCCCCTGTCCGCAGAGGAAGCCTCCAGCGGAGACTTCACCATACACGACGTCGTCCTTCCCTCCCCAGGCTTCGACGTCATATACCCGGATAACGACATCGGCCATTTCTACGAGACGTTCATGGGCCGCGAAGAGAACGGCGGTCTTGATCCGCATAAGATGCGCCGTCTGCGTCGAGAATTCAGTCTTCCCGGACGATACCGCAAACTGATGACCCGCTTCCTGTCGGAGCCGAGACTTCAAGTCAAGCTCTATGCCGACGACACGGAGCAGATGCACCCAACGGATATGGACGTCCTGCTGGCTGAAACGAAGACGGACAAGAGTGCTTTGAGCAGCAAGCGAGCTCGAGATGACGTCGAGGTGGAGGACGGAGAAAGCAAAAAGATCAAAATCGATGACGGATCCGAAAACACCACAGCGCCAGCTAATGGGGACACATCCCCTGAGCCAAGTGCAGAGCAGAGTACGTCAAAGGATGCTGAGCCAACCAAAATTGCCGTCGTCGTCAAGTTCCAGTTGGCAAGCAGTGCCTACGCGACCGTCGCTTTGAGGGAGCTTATGGGTGAAGAGAAGGCGATCACGCAAGTCGCCGAGTAGATCTTCCTGTCAAAGCACTCGAACGACTACATAGTCACAGCTAGCACCATTTCAGGACCATCTTGGTCAAGTCGTAGGTTCAGCTACAACGAACATATTGGGCATTATTTGTCTTGCCATCTGCAACTACCGAGTCGGATGGTGGTATTTATTCAAAATTAAATAAATGACATGCGAAGAACATCGTCGAAAGCCCCCTCCCCTTAAAAGCAGTATCCACATGGTACTGGTAGTTCAACGCACAAGGCGCCAGGAGCGCTATACGTGTTGGCCCTGAATGCCGATCTCTGAGCTCGTCTCCAACAGCTGATCGACTGGAGCTTGATCCTTTGCAGACGAGGGAGTCCGACAGTGATGCTTCGATTTTGTTGCGACCATGGTATGGGTCGCTGAAAATATACAGTATGCAGCTTGGCAGCGGAGTCAGCTTCATCTTACTTCCTTGCCTGAATGAACATATGCATGGCCCGTTTGATTGGACACAGAGAGATCAAGTTGGTCGATATTATATGCCAACATGTGAATAGAAATGAGACCCGCTCAGGAGGATATATGCCATGCAATGCGTCTCAAAAAGCCTCGTTTCAAGCAATATGAAATGTCAGTCATTCATCGTCCCATGCCCATACAAATGACAAGTATTTTTTCATGTTGACGCGCTTTGCCCGCATCTCGATCATCCAAGGGTGCTCCATCATTTTCCATGGGCTGGCTCGGCGAGCAGGTTGCTTCTCCAGACTATAGTAAAGAGTCAGTACATCAGTTGCGCGACAGAGTCTACCACGGGCGACGTACCAGCATTCAATGAAGAACTTGAAGTTTTCACTCCAGTAAACGTCCATTTCGGGCTCGTCTTTGAGCTTTGGGACAGGCTGTCGAACGATATACGTCAACAGATCGATGAGACCAGCCCGAGGCTGCATCTCGGTTCCATCGGCAGGGAAGGGAAAACGATGCTGAGCGACTTCGAGGAGTGTGACTCCCGTAGACCACACATCCGACGTGATCGTATACGACTGCCCCGTAATTCGTTCTGGGGCCATGTAGTAACTGGTGCCGATGAAAGTGTTGGCCTCACCCTTGGTGCCGAAATCGCCAGACACGCCAAAATCGCAGAGCTTTACGGCGCCGTCTCGGCATAAGAGGATGTTCGAGGGTTTGATATCGCGATGGATGATGCGACGAGTGTGCAGATATGTGAGGCCACTGAGCACGCCCTCTGCAATCTTGCCGAGCACCTTCTCGCCAGTCCGCCCCCCCAGGCGCTTGACTTCCTTGTATATGCTGTCGAGCGAGCCGCCTTCGCAGTACTCCATTGCGATCGAGATGGTGGCCGTTGATGGGTCAACGAAGGCTCCGTAGTAGCGACAAATGTGGTCGGATGCGCAGTCCTTGTTGAAGCCGAGCTCTCTGACGATTTGTTTCTTGACATCGGGATCAGGGTTCGTGGTGATGACCTGGGCAAGAAAATTAGTCCATACCAAACTTCCCAAGATGGTAGCAGGAAGCACCTACTTTCAGAGCAAAGACAGTTTTCCCTCCTTTGAGAGTGCATCTTGTCACAGCACCTCCAGCTCCTTCACCCAAGTTGCCCAACTCCACCACTCTGCCCTCCAAACTGGCAATCCGCCAGCCATCATCGTCAAGGTCCTCCACGTCAGAATTCCTCGCTTTTTCGAGACTCAGCTGATCGAAAGCCTCGAGCCCTTGCAAGCTGGCATCTCTCTCCATGGTGACACCACTCTCGCTTCTTTCCGAGTACAGCGATCCCACAGCAGATACGGGGTCCGGAGTGCCTTGGGCTCGCGTAACAGGCCTGCCATATTGAGATGCGAACGACAAGGCTGAAAATTGAGATCCAGCGGATGTCGGGTTGCTCGTCCTGCCATCCAAGGGCCCAAAGCTTCCAGATCTCGAGTGGGCGACGCTGCTCTCGCTACCACCGTCGGCTGAGTGGCCGGCTTGAGGGCCCGTGGACCTTGGAGGCTGCTCGTAGGGTGTGGTGTGGCTTCCCATCGGCGTTGCTAGATGGAGCATCGGCAGCGTTGGTCTAGAACTGGCATTTTGAACTTGTTGAGCACCGACCGGCTTGACATTGGGAGAGGGAGGGATGGCCAGGCCCAATCGAGGGGCTCGTCCGCCGCCGGTCCTGGCCCCGGCCAACGCAGGACGTAATATCGGAGCAGGAGATGATATCAGTGGGACAGGAGCTGATGAAGAGGTGGGGAGTGTAATGTTGGAGCCTGAGGAAGGCTACTCAGTGGCTCAGTCAGCTGTTGACATACTCTACCCGTTTGCGCTGGAGACTCACCAGCTGGGCTGCGGACTCGCCGCTTTGTGACTTGGAAGTGGCCGAATCTGGCATGATGCTAGATTCGGCTGGGACGAGCAGCTAGTTTCAGGCAACAGCGGATGGTTGAGCCGCGGCTTGCGGCTTAATGCCAGACTGTACAGCTCGAGGTCGAACGGTCAGGACGTGGGCGATATGTGGGCGGCTGCTGGCAATAGAGACGGGAAGGGCGTGTGAGGTATCCGGGAGCGACAGGAGCGACAGGAGCCGTGTTCGAATGTGCTGGGTCCGAATGTTGCCTTGAGACTGGTGAAAGAAAGAGGAGAGACGGATTGTGCACACCTGAGAAGTTGTGTCACACGGAGAGACTGGATCGGAAAGAAAATAGTAGTGATGAAATAATAAAGGACGAGAACATCAAATTGGATGGTAGGTAGTGGAGGTGGTGGGTGGGAGCAGTGAGGGGATGGATGCTGGAAGGTGGAGACGGGCGTGATGGGGGTCAGCGGTAAATGGAAGCCCCAGAGGGGGGGGAGAGCCCGCTGCTGGCGGACGCTTCTACCCAGTCCTTACCCAGTCACTGCCCGTTCACACTGCCAGTCACAAGCCGACAAGAGAGCGTCTTCTTCAGGCAGATAATCGTACCTTGTGTATGTATGCACATGCCTAGTAGGTAGGTAGGTACTAGTAGTAATAGTAGTAGGAAGCAAGAAGCAGACGGGAGGTGCTGCAAGTACATGTGCGGTGGCAGCGACTGAACCATATCGAATCTACTACCTAAAATGGCAACGAGGTCAACAAACGGCCGCACCATGGTTGGAGGACTCGTGAACAGGGTTCGACACCAGGTGGCAGTTGAACACCGCGGTAGTAGTGCTAACTTGTAACATACAGGATTTCAGATTCATGCTCACCGATAGTACATACAAGAATATCATCCTTTGGATGCCTCACCCGGCCGCCTTCGTGCCTTCTTGTCATAAGGCTGCCTGCCACTAAGCGCCGAGGCGAGAGACGAGAAGACCTACCCCCTAGTACAAGTATGTATGTAATAATGCTGGTCCAGGCCCCGGCTGGGCGACTCCACTATCAGCAAATGCCATTGATGTACGGAGTACATACGTGCGTACGCAGATTGGCAGAGCCCCGGTTGGGCCCCCCTCACCCGTGAGTCCGTGACAGGTACGCGTTAGTATTAACTACAAGCATGTATTGCTATTGCGAGTACGGAGTAGGTATGTACATGTATGTACGCAGTACTGGTTAATAATATTCCGTGGTACTGGTCGTAATTGCTACCGTCAGGAGACCAGGTCCTTCGGAGACACTCCCGCCTTTGCCGCCGCCCGGCCTCTCTACAACTCAAACAACGATAGGTCGGGCCTTGGTATTACAAGGGGAGGCCCCAGGCAGGCACAGGCATGCTTGGAATGACGGAGGACGTATGTATGCACTTGTACCGAGTACTCTGTACCTTTCCCCCGTAAATTACCTAGCGATACGAGCACGCGGCCTTGGCCCGAGCACCTTGTGGAGAGTTGTTGATTATCATCTAACGCGGACAACGAGGGTCCTTGACTCCCTTTCATCTCGGCGGCCGCCTATGGGAGTGGAATCCGTGAGGGCGATTGACCCGATGGTGACTGCTCTACAAATACGTGCAGAGCAGCTGTTGCCACCCAATGAGGTTTGGTCTTGGGGTTGGCGCCTTTTGAGACTTGCATCCACAACGCCACGCCTTTCCCGCTTGTTCATGAATGGCCGTCTCAGCAACCCCCATAGAGCATATTAGGTGCAATTCCCTACAGGTGCCCGATCGGTGTAGCCACCACATCATGGTGAGGCAAAGAGGAAGTTCGCTTGGCTGCCCTCGGAGCCGCTTGTTATTGGGCTGCTGTTAAACAAAAGCAGACGAGTGGACCTTACGAAAGCGATGCCGATGGGTCCGCCAGCGTAGGGCAGCTGGATCGGCCAACGTCGACGAACCCCAAGATGTGTGCTTTATTCGTCTACGAACCCCCCCTCTCGCCTGATGTGCTAGTAATACTTGTAGGACTCGCGCAACGTTTCCCTGCGTCGGCCCTTTTCCATACATATGCCGTGCCAGGCTGCGAGCCCCGCTCGAGTTTGATGTTTCAGCGTGTTATTTCTTGCTCTCGGGAGGGCACAAGCCCGCGGCGGGAGCTGCCGATGACTGCCGAGCTTGCTTCATCATGTTGTGTATTTAGTACGCCATACAAGTACATACGAGCACATGGAGGCTGAGCCTAGCTTGAATGAGCTTTGGGTGTGGTGTGTGAGACCTGGGAGTAGTATCTGACAGCCGGGAATATTCGTCAGTCGACCATCTGGCTTGACTGCCCGGTGGCATGGAAGCCCTTCGTACGGAGTACACACAGGTACTAATGAAGTTGTGACTCGACTCGCCGTGCCTGCTGCAAGGGTCCAGTTACCTGTGAACGTTGAAACCGAGGTGGATTGAGGCCGGGGGCTGATGATGCACCAACCACAGCGGAATGATTGCGTTGCATAAAGTAAGCGCGCGTCTAATGGGCAGTGCATTATGGACCAGTAGACGCTTGGGGTGGGATAGCGCGGCTTGCTCCCGCAGTCATTCGCGCCGGACCCCACTGTCTCCTGGTACAGCTAGTGCGTATCTCGTACCCCGGCGTCATATCTCAACCGGCCCTAAAAAAAAAATTCCAAAAAAATTGCCATCACATGGCGTCGAGCGTTTGCGCACGGAAGCACAGCCTGGATCAACATGTCGCCCTCCATTGATTCAGAGGATGCGCTGTCCCTTTTTGATGCTCATGTCGCCGCCAACTCCCCATCAAATTCATCCGCAGAATCAGATTACCTGGACAACGGGGCGTCCCGCAAGAGACGTCGACCCTCGCCGTCGGACAATGACATCCCATTGGCATCGTTGGACGACGCAAGCGACAACGATAAGCCTGTCAAGATTGCTTCAACTACCATCCAGGCTCCCTCTCGAGTGAGGAAACTGAAGGAAAAGGCCCTTGTCGCGGCTCCTGTCAAGTCGATTGCACCGAAGCCTACTAGAACCCCCATCGACCCAAACACCACCTTTTCTTCGCTCCAGGTTCGTCCATGGCTCGTTCAATCATTAGCCAACATGGCTATTAAACGACCGACCGGGATTCAAAAAGGCTGTATTCCTGAAATACTCAAAGGACGCGATTGCATAGGTGGCAGCAGGACCGGCTCCGGAAAGACGGTTGCATTTGCCGTGCCAATGCTGCAGAAATGGGCTGAAGACCCGACTGCCATATTTGGAGTGGTTCTGACGCCGACACGAGAGCTGGCTTTGCAAATCTACGAACAGTTCAAGGCCATCTCCTCTCCACAGAGCTTGAAGGTCATCTTGGTCACCGGAGGCTCCGACATGCGCCCTCAGGCTATCGCCTTGGCACAAAGACCACACATCGTGATTGCTACACCAGGGAGACTGGCGGACCATATTCGCACGTCTGGGGAAGATACGATTTGCGGCTTGAGAAGGGTTCGATTCGTCGTTCTCGACGAAGCAGATCGGCTGCTGCATTCTGCTGGTCCGGGCAGCATGCTACCGGACGTCGAAGAGTGCCTATCCGTATTGCCTCCTGCCGTCGAGCGTCAAACGCTTCTGTTCACCGCCACCATCACGCCCGAAGTCCGAGCCTTGAAAGACATGCCGCAGAAGCCGGGGAAGCAGCCAGTCTTTGTGTGCGAGGTAGACACGCAGGTGTTGGCCATCCCTGCCACCCTGCACCAGACGCACGTTCAAATACCCATTACGCATAAGGAGCATTACTTGCATGTGTTCCTTCTCACCGAGTCCAACAAGGACAAAACGATCATCCTCTTCTGCAATCGCACCTCGACGGCGGAATACCTGCACCATCTCCTCCGTCTTCTCGATCATCGAGTTACCTCCCTGCACTCGAAGCTGCCTCAAAGGCAGAGGATAGACAACCTCGCCCGGTTCCGAGCTTCCGCAGCACGCATCTTGGTGGCCACAGACGTGGCAGCGCGCGGTCTGGATATCCCAGAGGTCAGCTTGGTGGTTAACTACGACATCCCCCGAGATCCGGATGACTACATACACCGTGTCGGCCGTACAGCGCGTGCGGGGCGCAAGGGTGAAGCGACCACGTTCGTCGGGCAACGAGACGTGGAGCTCGTCCTTGGGATCGAGGGCAGAGTAGGCAGGCAGATGGACGCTTGGACAGAGGAAGGTGTGAATCTCGAAACCCGGGTCATACGCGACGCCTTGAAGCTTGTGAGCGAGAAGAAGAGAGAGGCACTATTGGAGGTGGAGGAAGACAGGGAGGTGGGAGGGAAGCGCAAGAGGACGAAGCTGAAGCTTCGCGCCGAATGATGACGGGAGGGCATGGGTTTTGTCGCAGGATTGATCCTGGTTGTAGTGAGGTTTATATGGCACAATGCCCACGCAATTCTCATTGGTACATATATGTTCAAATATATGCATAATATAGGTACGGTGGAATGATCTACAAGTTCTCTCTGGCTTCCAAGCAAAACAGGTTGTGCACAGTTTGCTGTTTTGAGTTGATGCACTTCGACTGATACTGGTCATGGTGACTAAGTTTCCACATCCATATCGTCATAATCAGACTCATCATCGTAGCCCGTGTCACTATCCTCCGACGTGTCGTTCTCATCCTCGCTCTCCCGCTCCTTTTGAGGTCAGCAAGCCATCTGTTTCGAAGTGCTTTGCAAACGGGAGACCATTTACTCACATTTGTTGGGTGATTGGGATTTCGGCTTGATCCTCCTTCGGGGTTGTTCTGCAGCTCCGGGAGATCGTAGACACTATCTGGGAGCGGCTTGTCCTTCGGTGCGGTCACGATGCCAAACTCGTAACACATGCCATAGGAGCCACTCGTGCCATAGAATCCGATGATTCTTTGGCCATCGCCAGGTACTGATTCTCGATTAGCACAGCTCAATGAGCGCATAAACCGCCTCATCTTTTCGGTCACACTCACCCAGAAACTGAATGTCTGGATCCCCCTTTCTCGTGTTCAGAGCCCCCATTGCTCTACCGTTGGAGAGCCATATTCTCAAGCCGTCCAATCCCGAATTGGCTTTATACACGGCAACTTTGACGACATCAACGCCCTTCGGGACGGCAATCTTCCTGGCCTGGTGACCACCCATGTAGGGATCTTTCCCGTGCTTGCCTCGAGGTCCACAGGGAATTTTTGTACCGTCACGGTAGTACAACTCTGCTCCGTCAAGCGTGCATCCCACCCGTATGTCAATCTTCGAGGCGGAAACCAGTGCTCCATTCCTGTCGCGCTTCTTCAACATGACCGCCCAGGACCAATCGTTTGCTTCACTGTCACGACCGCTGACGGCTTTCTTTTGGAGGCATACTCCGGTCCCAGGCACTCGAATGAAGGACGAGTTTGCAAAGGTCTTCCAGACATTCGCCGAGGTTTGCTCACCATTCATGCTCATGACCTCAAGCCCAAGAGGTTTGTCGGAACTAAAACGAGCCTCAAGCTCATCTTTGCTGAAATAGAGGGACGTCTCAGGACGAGAGACGGATGGGCTTGATTGCAACTCGCCATTGAAGTAGACCGCAGCAAGTCCTGTCTCGGAAGCGACGAGGATGCGAGAGAAGCCCTCATCATGAACCAGCTCAATAGTCGGTGGCTTACGACTCAGCTGGCCATCTGAGGGAAGATGAAAGTGGCGAAGATTGGAGAAGCGAATCAAGTCTCGTATGTCCCAGTGACAATCATTAGGCGTGCTTTTCGTAACAACAGACTCATTGGCGTCTGCCTTTGCGTGAGTGGAATATGGCGTCTTTGATAGAAAGCATTTCGGCCAATCTCTCGAGTAGCCTCGTGCCATGATGCCTGTAGTATGCGGCGCCGAAAAGGCATGGCCGACCTCGTGCAGGAACGCGCCCTGGCCGACGGAGCAAGCCTGCCACATGGATGTACATTCTCCGTTGTCGTTCCCGACTTGGTCCCCTGGGCAGGCGGTGTCCAGGAGGCAATCAGGCACCTCCTCCAAGAATCGTGGCCAAGAATACGTCAGGTGGCTGCCGAATATGCCCAGCGATAGGCCATCTGGGTTGTGAGCGCCGAGGGCTGCATGAGCGAGAATCATTTCTTTCTGCCTATCGTAATGGGAGTCCAGAATCAGGCCGGCAACGACGGGTGAGGCCTCGGAATCAAATGGGCCACCGTGCGCCGATAGGGCCGCGGTGAAGATGGAATGCAGCTTGTCTCTATCGTTGCCATACGCGTTCTGCTGCGCGATCTGAGCATCTCGAAGCTCGGCAACGGTCTTGTCGACACGAACGACATGGACTTTGGCGGTTGACTGCGCCGTGACGCGGTCAGCGAACCTCGAGCTCAAGGTGTCGTGTGCCCATTCTTCCTCCAGCCGAAAGGAACGTCGTCCGAGACCATTGGTCCTCATTTCCTCGGCCGTAAGGGCCTGCCACATGTACGCTGTTACGCGAAATTTGGCAATCGCTGCGTCCAGGCTCGAGTGAGCGCTGGAGACTGCACCGTACTTCCGAGGGGGGCAGTCTATCAAGAGAGGCGAGTTCTTGGCGACCATGACGGCGAGATGCAAAGGCGGCGTCTGCAAGAGCGGGATATATGTGACCCGGATCTGGATAGGTGCGAGTGTTGCTTAGCAAACATGTCCATCGTGCGTATGCTTGAACAAGGTAGAGTAAATTACCTTGACCGAAGACTGTGCATCCGGGCCGGTCTCGAAACTGATCAAGTTCTGGCCAGGAGTCAGCATGACAAGAACCTTGAACCAGCCCTGACAGACGGGCCAGCGCTGGTTTGGGAACGTGACACGGCCAGATTCATCTTCGGTTGTGACGGAAACGTGAGATATGCTGTCGTTTGCGATCCCTTCCTCGCCACACTGGCCAGACACCAAGATGCATCGTTGGTGGACCAACTCGCCGTCCTGGACAGTGTGAAGAGAGAACATGTTTTAGAGGACAACTATGTGAGATAGAGTGATTTGGTTCCTTGTCGGCTCAAAGAGTGAATAGGCGAGGTAGGTCTTATGATGCAAAAGATTCATTAAGGTTTTCTGGGGGAGATATATATGTTCACCCGCGACAGGTCACATGGCGATGAATGATGCATTTTCACGGCAATCGACCGCTCATGTAATCGATTGACAGGGATAAGTAAATTCACGAAGGCCGTGAGCTCAGTCATGACTTGTCAGTCATGACTTGTGTGAACAAAAGTTCTCATCA
>JADHZA010000367.1:0-21979 GCA_018831705.1 Torrubiellomyces zombiae
ACGACCTTCTCGTCCTCTGGAAATATGAGGCAGGATTTGGTCAAGGCCTTCCAGAGTTCCTCCTCGATGGTCGGCTGATTTCCCACGGCCTGAAACTCAAACCCACCATAGTTCTTACCCAAGTACGCGATCTTGAGCGCAATGAAACGGGTTGCGTATCTTGACGGGTCCATCTTCCGCTTTGTCTTGGGTGGTTTGACCTTCTGTTGGGGAGTTGCCGTCTCCGTTGAGGAACCCAAATTCTGGCCATCTCCTTTATCCGGAGAAGATGGGGGTAGGGGCGAGGTTGGGGGGTTTGGACGCCTTTTGAGCTCCTCTTCAAGCTCTTTCAGCCGCTGAATGAGACCCGTCTTAGTCCAACTGTTGTAGTTGGGCTCGCTGGCCATGTTGCGATGCAGGTTGGGCCTGGCCGGTGGCGGCCGTGGCTCCGAACCTGTGGTGATGAGTGCTTTGGAACTGGTCTGCAATGATTTCAGAAAGCTGAAGACTCTGTTTCTACCCCTAGCAGATGCAATGCATCCCGTTGTGCCCCGAAATGCCTGCATATAAATGTCGTAGGACGGATGTCAACTTTTCTCAGTGTCCGGTCAGTACCCATTCTAAGCCAGATTGAAGCGGGTTGTTTCGATGTTGTGCAGGATGTGGCGTCGTCGCACTGTGGCGCCGCTAGCCTTCCCAGCACAGCACACCTGAGGCGCATCCTAGCCTCAGTCTCTCATTATCATCATCATCATCATCATCATCATCATCAGGCTTCTCAACTCGCGGAAATCGACCTTGTGGTTACTCAAGGGCTTGCCATGGACCAGGAAATCGTGACGCTGCTATTTGTTGGAGATTCAAAATGTGGCAAGACCACCTTCTTATCGTAGGCGACTCCCTTGTCGTGTCGCCATTTCAGATCCCATGACTTACTTCTTGGAAGCTAATACTGCGTAATACACAGAAGGTTAAGCGCAAGCGAGAAGTTGAGTCCGATCCCTCTTCTTCGCGACATTGATCAGCCGTACATCTTCGACATAAACGTTTCAAACAGGAAATACCGGCTGGAATGCTACGACACATCTAGTCCTGAGAGCTGGCGATTATTGGACCCTGATGTCATCATCATATGCTATGACATCAGCCAGCGGCTGAGTCTTATTAACATGAAGCGTTACGTAGGTATCTTCTCGGCTTCATACAATATTCCTATCCAGTCGCTGACCATGCCGGGACAGTGGCTGGACGAAGTCAACAAGACTTTCCCAAGGATCGATGATTCGCCTCTTATCGTTCTGGGCTTGAAGCGCGATCTTCGCTCTAATACGGATCGCAATGGCATCATCTACCCGCAAGAAGCTTATCAGTTGGCTCAGGAGATGAAGACGGATCGTTATGTCGAATGTTCTGCCGTGACGGGCGAACTCGTCAAGGAGGCTTTCGAGGACATTTGCAAGACGGCCGTCAAGACAACGACGCCCGCAGGAGGACAGAGCGCTGGAGGTTGTGTGATCCAGTGATTTCTGCTCGTAGACCGAGTGTAAGTGTGTGATTGGCCCTGGAGGGAGCTATCAATCGGCAGCGAGAGGGAAAGGCTCATGAGGCGTCACCATTCTCCATACTCAAGTCGCCATTTTCGCCCGTTTCCTGAGTCTCCATCGCCTCCTGCGCGATGTCTGACTGACCGAGGATCTCGGCAATGATGTTGACCATATCCTCCTGCTGCTCGTCGGTATATCGTTCCGACATGTCCTCCACGACGGTATTGAGAGCAGCTACAGAAGCAGGCCGAAGGTTAAGCACCATGACGACTTCCCCCTTGGACAGTTGATAAGGACGCAATCGCTCAAGCAGGTGTGCGATGCAGTCGGATGTGTAGGTGATGGGTTTTTGGCTGAGCGGGTTCGGCTCAGTGCGCATATACTGTAGCAACTGCAATGGATGTTAGCCACGGGTTAGGTCCGTCATGGAACGGAGGAGCGGCACACCTCTCGAACCACGGTCTCCAAGTTGGGAGGGCCTCGATGCTTTCTCTCTTGATAGCTCTGACGTTGATTGACTAGATGCTGGTAGACCTCGAAATTGGTCAGGATGGCCGACTGGGCCTCGATGACCTTCATAGCCGAGCGGACCCTAGGCTGCGAATGATGAGACTTTGCCTGAAAACGGCTCTTCGAGAACCACTCAGAAATAGGATGAAACTGATCTCATGTGAGGTGGGCAGTTGCGTGCAGCGGCCAGCTGCGAGAAGAAGAGAGACTCTTCGGAGATGAGCTTCCTCTGTTGGAGACGATGATTTTGCGTTCCGACTTTTCAAGTGCTGAGAATGGACTGTCTGCCCCGCGACGCGTTTAGCGCTTGGCACCTGAGCTCGGGCGATGCGACATCGCTACCAGCAGACGGTTTCAGTGGGTCTAGCGCTGCCACGATGCACAAGTCCCCGTACTACCTTTGAAACAAGTAGGCAGGACGAGTGTGCGCACTGTCTCGAGCGAGATCCACAGACCAATGGTGCATCTGAGCACGTCATCAGTACAGTACATATTCAGGATTCCGGCACTATGACGCCGGCTCAATGGCAGCTACCTACGACTCGGCGAATATGTGTCGGGGAAGAAGAGACCGTGAGTAGACTGAGGACGATCAAGTCGTTGGAAATCTTGTGCCATGTCTCGTCGCTATCATTTGCTGCTTCACGTGGTTCTGTTGGAATGCACATGCGTAGCCGCCTGTAGCCGCAGCTCAGAAGGGCCAGTATGTAAGTGACTAATTATAGGGCCGTCGGGCAAGTTGTTACATTGAGGACACACCCCACAGGACCAAAGTCGCTTCCATCTCGTCCCCACAAGCAGCATCGTTCTTCTTTTCTACACGACGACTACCGTTGGACCAGCTGGTCATAACCTCTGTTCTGCTGTCGCCGTCACCATGCCACTCTTGAGGGTGTAGCTCCAGTCTGCTGTGCTTAGACGAATACACAGAGCGTCCGAATCCTCATTCGCCCCTCGCCCTCCGCCAACCGAGCGCCACTAGGCTGCAGGGAAGGCCTCGCGAGTCCAGTGGCAGACGTCGAATCGGTTTGGCACTCTGACGTCGGACCACCCCTGCTCCCCCACTCTGCGGTATTACCTGCTCGGCCTTTGGCGGGGGAACCACAGCCAAAAAAAAAAAAAGCGAAACTGATCGAGTCAGAAACGGAAACCTCGTATGATTCTTGCCTCGCAGGCAAGGCACAGCGGTCTTGCTTCCCCACGGGCCTGGCATTCCAGACAGAAAGCCAGACGTTGATTCTCTGCCGTTCAATCAGCCAAGCCCTCTTCCTGTGCTGCCCGCTTCTTCGTCGCGAGGCCTGGTCGCATCGACAAAGGCCGAGATCGCAGCCAACCTCTGACGAATCCCCAACGGCCATGGTCCGGAACATTGTCCTTCTGGGCGGCAATTCGCATCCGCAGTTGACGGAAAACGTCTGCAACATCCTCTGCATTCCGCCCTGCGACCGCATACTTGGCAAATTCTCCGGCGGCGAGAGTCGTTGTGAGATCAAGGACTCGGTTCGCGGCAAGGATGTCTACATCATCCAGTCTGGCTCCGGCCACGTCAACGACAACCTCATCGACCTCTGTATCATGATCTCGGCCTGCAAAACGGGGTCTGCCAAACGCGTCACTGCCGTCATCCCGCTCTTCCCCTATTCCAGACAGCCCGACTGGCCCTATAACAAAGCCGGTGCGCCCTTGTCCAGATCATCCGAGTATGCCCGGAAAGACTACACGTTTGAGAGCGTGCCGGCCACGCCTCGTCCCGGCGGGCCCAGGAGCAACGGCCTGACCAACGGCGTCTGGAGTCTCGCCGACAAGCTAGCTAAGAGTTCCATCTCCGAAGAGCCCAACGGCTGCGACAAGCCCACCGAGTTCGCTCCCAAGCGTTCCGACACCATGTCCAGCATCGGCTCCAACGGCAACGGTCGAGGTCACACTGCCGACGGCGGCTCCTCCTCCTCCCTTCGGAGCTTCACCACGCACGACTACGAGAACCCCAACAGCGTTGCCGTCCTCAAGCCCAAGCCGGGCTACAAGCAATGGGTGGCCCAGGCAGGCACTCTCGTGGCCGACCTGCTCACATGCGCCGGCGCTGACCACATCATCACCATGGACCTCCACGACCCGCAGTACCAGGGCTTCTTCGACATCCCCGTCGATAACCTGTACGGCAAGCCTCTCATCCAGAACTACATCCAGAAGCACATTCCGGGTTTTCGAGATGCCGTCGTCGTTTCACCCGATGCTGGAGGCGCGAAGCGGGCCACGGCCATCGCCGACGCCCTCAAGATGGACTTTGCCCTCATCCACAAGGTAAACCCTCCCTCTCTTCTGTTCCCCCCAACCCTCGTGACGCGGCACTCAACCCTTCTGGCAGGAGCGCCGTCCCATCAAGTTCAACGAGCAGCGCAACGCCAGCATGATGCTCGTCGGCGACGTCGCCAACCGCGTCTGCATCCTGGTCGACGACCTCGCTGACACGGGCAACACCATCACCCGTGCCGCCAAGCTCCTCAAGCGCGAGGGCGCCACCAAAGTCTACGCTCTCCTCACCCACGGCGTCCTGAGCGGTGACGCCATCCCGCGTCTGAATGCCTCCGCCATCGACACCATCGTCGTCACCAACTCGGTGCCCCAAGACGAGCACAAGCGCCTATGTCCCAGTCTCGAGGTGCTCGACGTCTCGCCCATATTTGCCGAGGCCATCCGACGTGTCCACCACGGCGAGTCTATCAGCCGGCTATTCCAACATGACTGAAACTGCATCTTTTTTTTGTTTCAACTATATACATTTTCAGAGCCCATCGGCCGCGTTCCTTCGTCGTTGAAATAGAAGTCCTCACCCAGGCCGAACCGTCCCTCAATCGGGCTCTAGAAACCGAAGCATTCCACTTGGAAAGTGTCTGGCGTCTTGTTTAATCTGGCCGAGACTCCTTGGTCTTCGGCTATGGGCTGCCCGGTTTGTGTATGTGCGAATAATTCTTTCCACCGTAGGGAATCATTCCCGATAGTTCTGTAGAGGAGACACTGTCTTTACCCAAGATAGCTCCAATGGCCATACTTGTTCTGTACAACGGGTGAGCAAGGTTTAGAAAAGAGAGTCAAAGGAGGCTGCTACGTGCCAAGGGCTACCGTCATGGGAGGCTGATGGATTTTCTGAGGTTTGATGACGAGCAAGTCTTCATCATGATTCGAATACATCCCAAGGACCTTGGTTTCTCATTCTTGGCAGGTGACATGTTTCCAAAAGAATTGTGTGCGGCATCTGTATGTATTCAAAAGTCTGAAGAGAACTGCCGTCTTCACTATCCGTTTAGTCCGATATGAAACGAGCCACAGAAGCTCTTCACCGTCTCTGCATCCATCGAATTTCAAACAAAAGTTGCCGCGAGGCGTACTGTAAGATATCGCACACGGTTTCCTCCTCCCCTTTCCACCGACTTGCAACCAATCGTGTACGGACTCACGCGAACTGCCCGCCTCAAGTACAACCTAAACATGATGACATCTCGCGAGTACCGACACGGGAAATAAAGGAATCGCCAACACGGAGACGTGATCTCAGCCCTAGAAGGTCCGGCTTCTCCGCCCCTTACTACTTTAGATCAATTCGCTCTGATGCAGCCCCGTCGACATGCCTTGCACCAGGGCAGGATCATGGACCACCATGTCCCGGTCGACCATCAAGGGCGGAGGGACCATGCCGACGGGCGAGCGAACGTAAGATGGGCCCGGTGCAAGCCCGTACCCTCCCTCGTCCTGGGCATTCACTCCCATGCTTATGCTCAGGCTTCCCTCGCGACGATGATTGCGATTGCGACTGACGGAACGAAACCGCTCCGTCGCTTTGGATAGACGGCCCATCATGCTCGAGTCGGTCATGCTGCGACCGCGGTTCTTGCCTCTGGCAGGCGGGGCCGGCGGAGGAATCACGGGGACCATTCCGTCGTTGGGTGCCGCGACGACGGGGATGTTGTTGTCGAGATTGTGGCTGGTGTTGTTGGTCTTGTCGTCTTCGTCATCATCCATGACAATCTCGATCATGCCAGAGCCCAGGGCACCGCCGTTGTGCTGTCGAGGGATGTGAGGAAGGGGAGCAGGCGGTGGCGGTGGCGGCATCGCCAAGTGTTGCAATTCTTTCAGCACCGGCGGAGCGGGTGGAGGAGGAGGAGGAGGAGGCACAGGGTCTTCGTGAGAGCGTCGTCGTTCCTCGCCCATGGTGTCATCGGTGCCTCGTGTTGCGGCTGCGGCCCCCTTTCTACCCCAACGTGCCATGCCAGGCTCATCAGGAATCGGCGCCGACATGCTGCGTGGGATCATCGGGCGAACTGGTGGCTGGTAGACGGTCGGAGCGAGTAACGTCAATCCAGAAAGGACCTGTCCTTGATCAGGCTCGTTGCTGTGCGGCTGGCCTTGAGAATTTGCAGTGGTCGGAACGGGTGGCACTTCTGGCGCGTCTCTGCCTTTCTTGCCACCTTTCTCGCTGCCGGCAAGCATGAGTCGCATTGCCTTTGGCGTGGCCGGAAGCCCAATATGAGGCCCGTTTCGGCCGTACATGGCCCTTGGAGGCTCCGTAACACATCGAGGAGGTATACCTTCAGGATGGTCATTCGAATCTGCCGCTTCGACGCCAGTCCGCATGGCAGGACTGACGATCTCATCTGGATGAGGGATTGCCGGCACCTGCGGTCTCTGCGCCAACGACTTCCTGCGCTCCTCCAGATCTCGCGCTGCTTGGTCTTTCTTTCTTTGTCTTTCATCCTTCATCCGTT
Source organism: Torrubiellomyces zombiae (assembly GCA_018831705.1). Lineage (NCBI taxonomy): Eukaryota > Fungi > Ascomycota > Sordariomycetes > Hypocreales > Ophiocordycipitaceae > Torrubiellomyces > Torrubiellomyces zombiae. Next base: position 6,794 of record JADHZA010000367.1, read on the forward strand.
TCAGGTCGCCTGCATGTTCTGTCGAGGCTGCTCTTGGCTGCCTGTTGAAGCTCGACATGGGTAAAACAACGTCACTGGACTCTGCCCAGTCTACCTGACCACGTTCTGATGCGTCGTCTACTCCTGGAAGCGATGCCACCGCTGCAAAAGGCCGCTCTTCCCGCCGTGTTGAGGCTGGCGAGTGGATTCCGCGATTTGCGCTCCGACTGTGCTTCGCCCTGAAGCTTTCCTGCTCTTGCATAGCCCTCTTGTAGTCTTCTTCGTCCTCGGAGCCCTGATAATGAAGCGCTGCCGTGGCCGAGAGCGGCACGGGGGACGATGGTGATCTTTGGTGCGTTGCTTCCCGGCCTTGGCTTCGCCCATGCACATCCAGAGGCGGGTTGCGAGAACTGTCATCCACGTCTGGGCGATGGCTTCCACGACTTGACGCACGACTCTTTGCCTTGGTATGAGTGTCAACGGGCTTTCTCATACTATCCAAATCGCCCCCTTCCAACCGTTTTTGACTGCTGAGGTTGGCAAGGTCCTCTGGCGACATGGGGATGGGCGATGTTGGCGATCGCTTCGCTTGTGGCCATCCCCGTACTGGGGTACGCCCTCGGTCTTCTGACTTTTCTCTCGGCACATTTCTCCTTTCTCGACTTCCGTGGCGACCTCTGGAAGGATCCTTGTGTCCTTCTTTGCTGCCATTCCTGCTGCGACTTTTCCCGGATATCTGTTGAGCTGCGTCAAGGCTATGGATGTAGTCATCGCGATGCCGGGGGATCGCGCGCAAACTTCTGCCTGCGCTCGAAGAGGACGTGATCGAGCTTGCGACGGACCCTGGACCACGACGACGAGATGGCCAGTGAAACCTGATAGAGGAGGCCACAGACTGTTCTGGCGACGTGACATCAGCGACAGAAGTCGGTTCACAAGAACGCAGCTGAAGATTAACCCCTTGGGGAATCCGATCACGGGAGCCATTGCGAAGGTTAGATCGGACTTCCCGCATCTTTGCCATGACGTGCTGGTCCGGCGACGGCGGTCGCTCGACTTCATTAGCAGCCACGACCCGCCGGAATCCATCTCGCATCATCATGGGGCTTGCCGTGGATGCTCGTGTAAGTGATTCGCCTGCCGTCATGCCGTCGTGTTCGCTCGAAGGCATCCTTCGATGAGTATCCGGAGTATTCTTTCGGTGATTCGTCGTTGGCGTGGCTGCACTGTCCGTGGAGGTGAGAACCTGGCGGTTCAAGTCGAAAGGAACTTCCCCAATCGAAGGGAGACGACCGCGCGAGAAGCCTGGTCCGCCTGGTTTAGCCGATGTAGGCGTATTGAATCTGCTGTTACTTGACGGACGCAGGAACGCCGTCGGGACCTCGAATGAGGCTCCTGGAGACATGGCTGAATCAGCAATCGGGGTGACGCCTGCTGCCACCGGAGTCCGGCCAGCATCCACCTGAGAAAAGAATTGAGATTTCTGATGTTGATCTCCAAATGACGTAATGAGCTTCAGGGCCGACGACTTGGCGAAGCTCCGCTGTGGCCCTCTCTGAACGTCAGGAGGCGACAAGGGAGGGCTGAGGACTTCCGGGATACCGGGAGTCATGCTCTGAAAATTGAGCTGTGCGGCCGAGGGAGAGCTCCAAGGCTCCGTCGATTCCTGGTCGGTACAGGCAAAGCATCGAATGGCGAGCTGTTGCTGCCCGTGCTGGACAGCCCACTCACCCCATTTTCGGATGATGGCTACTTGGCGCTCCCAGACACTCGGATAGGCAACGCAGGTCAAGATCAGCGCCTCCATGTAGCGTTTGTGAGATACGTACACCTCAATAGCATCGGCATGGTCGCCCATTCCAAGCATGATGGTGACAGCGGCGTGGACGTCACCCGCCTCGAGCAGACGCTGTACGTAGGTGCGACCAAGCTTGTGTTGGGCAGGCTGGCCCCCAATGCCGCTCAAAGCGAGCAGCATCCAGTCGGATGACGACATGTTCTCGGAACTTCCAGCCATGATGTCAGCATCCATATCGCCCAGCCATTTGGCCAGAAGGATGCGACTGGCAGATCCCGCCTTGTGGCGGCTCATTTCGTCACGGATCAAGTCCTCGACCGATTGATGCCATCCAAATATTGTGCTTAGCATCTGTTGCCGTAGATCATCGTTGGTGAGGCGCACGCCGTCCGCTCTCAACGGATGCTTGTACGGAATATCACTCAGGCGTGTACGTGTGAACTTGAACAAGTCGTGAACTTTGCTGTCATCATCCGGACTGCGAGGCACCTCATGCCTCAAGCGAGATGGCTTGCTCCTGTGTCGAGACGATGTCATCGATGGAACGGTAGTACTTGGGATTGAATAACCAAGCGAGTAACCGTCCAGATCCCTCCTGCTAACGGTCGAGGACTTGAGAGACGATCCGGCCGATATGTACGTATTCTCCGTCACTCCACTGGATCTTATCGACCCGTTGTGGCGTCCCGGAGTGCGAGAGCCTGCGGACGATCTCGAGCGTGACGACACGCCGCTTGAACCAGGGCTTCCCGAATCACACGAATTTTCATTACTGGATTCGGGCGGTTGGCGCCTTGCTAAACGAGCAAAAGGCGACAGATGGTCTTCATCGCTCTCTGACACGCCCATGTCAAGCGGGATGGAACTGGTTTCTGACTCAGACGTATGAATTGTCGTAACGGAGCGCACAGATTTGTCGGCCGTCTCCTCTGAGACAGGGGGAGATGGAGGAAGCGCATTTGTCGGATGCTGGACATTGGCGACCATGATGGATGGAGAATTTAGATCGAATTGCTGTATTGTGCCATTGGGGCCAATAGTGAAGAGCATCGCCCCCGGCCCGTATACCGCCATACCTTTGATGATCTCGAGAGTGGGTATTGAGTCGTGGGTGATCTGCTTTGTCCGCACATCCCATGATAGTGTTTCTCTGTGCCCGGTGTTAGTGATTTGTCATACAGCAAAGACGGGGGCAGCACTGCGTGACCTACGAGTCAGAGAAGCTAATGACGCGGCCGTTCTTGGACCATCCCATCCAGTTCGGGCCAGGTGCGAATGTCTCCCTTTTTCGGAGGATTCTCACGACCTTCGCAGGGTTGTCTGCTCTATATGGCTTTGGCACGCTCCATACCCGAAGGTCGCCATCGTGGGTCTGTGTGGCGAGCATGGCAGCCTTTTGACGGGGTGTGGACGAGTGCCAGGTGAGCGTGACTATAGGGGAAGGGCCTCGGCTTGTGGACAAGTTGTGAAGGATGGTGAAGCGCGGTTGTAGTGTCGCTATCAAAAGAGACCCGTTTTGGTATCTGTTCCGCCGTCAGTATGTAGGAGGAATACCATCACTAAGGAGGCGCGAGAATAGGTAGTGCGCACCCAATGGCAAACGTTTTGCAATCTTCAGCCGGTGCCAGAGCTGTAACCCCAATTTGGTCAATCGTCCGACACGAGACATGCTCTGAAGTGGATGGTTCAAAGATGAAGATGCTCCCTTGCGTATTGCCTGCTCAACATCATTAGTTGCCGTGTAACTAAACCACGAGGACAAAGTCGGAGACGTGTCTCATCAGTACGCACCAAAAGCTACATGTCCGTTAGGCATCCAAGCGGCAACTGTGAGATCGCTATAGGAGGCAAATTGGCACATTTGGTCGCCCGTCAACAAGTCCCAAACGATGGCAGTGTTGGAAGCATCGTAACTGACGACGAGGCGGCCGCCACCCATCGGGCTGAGGTTATCGACTGCAAGTAGCTGAACTTCAGCCTTGTGCTTGGCGAATGTGCGTTCAATGGCCAGGGAATCGTGGTGGCAGCATATAACGGTTGACCCCTGCGCATACAAAAACATTGACGCCGTGGCCGCGCACGGGTCGAAGAACTTGATATCCTGGACAGATGGCATCGTGGTGCTCTCCTGAGTCCGCTCCGCCCTGGCAGTGGACGACCTACCGAAGCTCTCGGCGGTCCGGCCTCTTGACGAAGCAGACATGCCGGCGTTGATATGTTATGGCAACGCTCGACGATGGGTCTATGTGCAACTGCTTTGATCCGGCGGGAAGCTGCAGGAGAATACGCGCTCTGGACAGCCCCGCCGAGCTCGCCCAGCGAAAGTAGTCAATCGATTGTGACAGAGTTGGTAGAACGGCAGCTGGACTGTGCAACCGTCGTCGAATAGTCTCGTACTCGTCTAGTCTAACAAGTTCGCAGAGTCCGCGGGTAAGCAGCAGAGGAAGCGAAGTCGCGGGTTTAGACCATGACACGGGAGGTAGGCTCCGGCCCGCAAGCAGGATAATCGTCCTTTCGGATCGATGTTGGCTTCAAGCGTTCAATATCTTGTTGCGCGCCAGTCGAGTGCTGAAGAGATGGGAAGGATGAGAGACGAGGTGTAAGTGTAGCTGAGACTCTCCGGATCGGGAGACGGCGCACGGCCATATAAGTCCAAGATCAAAGTGTTTTCTCGGCGGCGAAGTGGGAAGCGACAAGGAAGTAGCCCGAGAGTAGATATTGAAGAGGCGAGGTAGCAAGTGTCCGAGATATGTTCACGAAAGCTCCTCGAGCAGCCTCAAGGGAAAAGCAGGTGGTGCCGAACAACGGCGTGCTGGGAATATGTAGGTGCAGAGTGAGGATCAATAGGCGCTCGTAGCTCCTCTTGCGATTGTGGGTTACACAAGTCGGTTCCGCCCAATTCTCATACGCAGTGAAGCGCAGCAACTGGTTTTATTCGTGGTCCGCGCGTTGTGTAAGCGAGGTTGAGCGAGTGAGATGACGACGAACGAAAGATTGTCAAAAGAACAGAAGAGGAAAAGAGGCGCAGAAGGCAACAAAGATTGCAGGAAGCATGCCGGAAGATGAGGAGCCAAGTGATAGAAAAGAGACGCAGGGAGCGGGTAGACGCAATTGGGATGGCATGGCATGGGGTGGCTTGTTGGATGGTTGCATATGCACCACAGATGGGGAAACGATGCAGAACCGGGGCCTGGGGTGGTGTGACGGATCCCAATCAAGACCCGTCGTCAGCATCAAACCCTTGAAGCGCACTTTCACCATGGCGCTGGCGCTGGCGCTTATTCTCTCCGTCATTATCGTGTAAAATGAGAAGAGCTCGCGAGGGTCGTTGTTGATGCCGCGATGGACGGTGGAGAGGGCGAAGTAATTTAATTGCCCGATCTCTCTTAGACGCAAAGCAAATAGCTCATTCTTGCACGTACGAGTAGACGGCCACCGAGGCAGGGTCCCCCGTCCGGCCTAACCTGTTGACTTCCCGTCGACATGGGCATTGGCGCAAGCGTCAATGACGTGTATGGAACTATACGTACAAGGCGCTGTGCTATCTCCGACTATCACGGTAGGACGGGCGGAGCGTCGAGCGTGAATCAGTGGCGCTTGGGAGGTTCATGGTCGATGCCCGTCATGGTTTTCGGTGTGACAATTTAGAGAACGGCGGCGCTTGCCACTCGCATGCTGCAGGAGGACCGCCTCCCACGTGTCTGGCCTCTAGAGATGGTGGTTGCCGTGAGGTTCTGGATGGGAAGCATTGATTCTCCCCCGAACCGACAAGGCCACGTCAGGCCTCAAAAAGTCGGCGCATATGTACAGATAGACCTGTCCATTCCGTATGTACACACTTACACCATCGTTTCCGCGGGTTGCCTAGGGCATGACACGTCGTCGTCGGGCAGGCCGTGTTTGGTCCCGTCCATTTTACCAATTGATTACGCCTGGATCAAGCCCAAGATTGGAAGCAACACCCGCATGACGACGATTGGCCCGAAACGGCCAAGGTAGAGATTTCGATCTGCGAAAAAGAAGGGTATCTCGTGACAGATGGGGCCAAGGGCTCGTCGGCATGCCAGAGCAGGCAGCATTCTATTCATGGTGATTGCTCGATGGCGAGGGCGGGCGTCCATTGGCCCCCTTGGATCCTGATGCTAGCAGAGGCTGGATGCAGACGAGGCCGGGGTCCAGTCCCATTCATCCAGGTACCAGCAAGGCACGACGTAAAGTAGGCGCGTCTTTTGGGGCCATTGTTTAAAAGAGGAGAGGCGCAGAGGGAGGCGAGAGGGAGGCGAGAGGACAAGTGGTTGGCGTGGTTGGGCAGGCAGTTGGGGCTTGCAGTTGAAAGCGGGGCCGTCTTTCATCGACGTTCAATCGAAGTGAGCGACGAAGCGCCGACCGATTTCGAGCTCCGCCATTGGCTGACCCCCGGTGACTCGTGCGCCTGAACACGGAGCCAATCAGCGACGCCATCACCTTGGGCGACAGGGATCCCGTTGGCTTGTGCCCGCGAGGATGAGCATGAGCATGTATGTACGAGCCTGTAATACTCGGAACTACGGTATTACTATTGACTACACTTGTATTGTCTAGCTCACATACTCTACTCTGTCACTGTATACAGGCATGTGTTACGATCACGTTTCTCTTTTCGTTTCCCATTCTGTACGGGTATACTAGTACAGTTACTCCTCCTGATTCGTCTCCTCCTCTCTCTCTCTCCAGAGGGTCCCAGGATGCCACTTCGCCCATCGTCATCCAGTCCTGGTCACGTTCTAATTACGGCGTATCGGTTGTCAAAATAGGGTCTTCCGTTTCATGCCAGGCCTCCCCGTCGGTGCCCGTCAATCAGACCAAGTAAGGATAGGTAGTGTATGTATTTGCAGCATGTATGTACATACATGGTTGTACGGATTACCGCAGGGTAGGCATGCATCAAGCAGAGCATTTCCGTCCATGCACAGACATACCAATCAATAGCTCCCGCGGGCCGTGCCTCTCTCTCCCCAGACGAACCAGGGTCACTACATACCTCCCGCATTCAAAGTGGCATCATGGCTGCGAGACTCACGTCTGTACTTGCCGTCGTTTTGGACGTTGTCATCAATGCCGGTAGCGGTATCGAGATCAAGGTAGAAATAGAACTCGACGCCTGCGACGTGGCTGCTGTGGAAACGTTCCGGGCGGGCATCGGAAGCAATCAATGGCTTGTCAATGGCTTGAACAAGACCTCGTGACTCCTGCACCTTCATCAATCAGCAAGCATGAAACACCCGTTATTGTCAGCCGAGGTCGCACGTCTCCCCGAGGGTTCCAAAGCATCGATTGCCCATGTCGCCATGTCGCCAGTGCGTGAAGCATAAGCCTGAAGAGTGCCGGTAACCAACATCTGCTCCCGGTGCTGATCACGTACGAGGCTGTCGAGTCTTCTTATCGGAAGCTATAGTCGGTCTACCGAATCCCTCATCTCTCACACTCTTTTTCTCCCTTACTCCGACGCCTGCATTTATCCTATAGGAGATGATGGAAAGCTGCGCGCTCCGAAGCCCAATGCGACCTCCTCAAACTCCATGCAATACCGTGACAGCGACGCTGAGCGCCCTCCTTGCATCGTCCTGAAGGGGGGGCCGGGGCTCCATCTGCACGCACTTTATCACCTGCAGAAGCATTTTTGGCATCTCGTTGTGCAAAGTCACTGCTGGCGCGGGCCATACTTTCCCCAGGTCAAAAATCATCTGCAATGCATGCAATGATATAAATATGGTACACGCGACACAGCAGGACTGGAAGCGTTGCATTGGCCCTCCCAAGCAACAAAGCGGTATCATGTCGCCGGCATGAGATGACGCTATTTGCATCGCTCACGTCATGTCTGTATTCGCAGTGAGCAGGGACCTGCATTCGATTCTCTTGGGCTCGCCTCAGCCTCGGTCGGCTGCATCGATATCCATGTTTGCGCTTCACAAGATTGATGCTCGACGGTTCTTATCCGTCTGATTGAACGAAAGAAACCGACATCTCGCCGGTCTTGTCTCTCACTCAAAATAGAACACAGTCCATTCCCACCAGAGTCGTGGAAACGAAAGCGAGCTGTCCAGCTTGAGGCTGAGCACATCAAGCCGGTTCAAAGCTACGCACATGTGGCATGGCAGAAGCACCCAGACACCCGTTGAATCCTGTCAACGCCAACTAGGATCCAATATACCTCTGCAGGTTTCACCGTTATACAGGGTTAGCAGCACGAGGGCCGTTCGTCCTGAAACCCCCAACAAACATCATGGCATGCCGGTTCGTCCGCCTTCGTCCCCAACACGTGTGTCGCATGCATGATTTGCTCCCCCGTTCGCAGACCTCTTGTCACACCGGCTGAGTCGACCACGAGCAGGCGGTCAAGCAAAGACGGCATGCCCACGGAAGCACCTAGCCCGAGACTCGGAGCATTTGACCTGCCACAGGGCCCAGAAGAACCGGCAGGGCACACGCAAGAGCCGAAGGGCAATAACACAAACTGCACAATGCCTGCGTTGCAAGGAAGGATAGGCGCAGCGGGCTTTCAAAGCTTCACGCAACAAAAAAAAAAAAGATAGATAAGCCGCCGTACCATGTCTCGTGCCGAGTCATCCTCCCGTCACACATTGGGTGGTGGCCGGCATGCAAGCCATTGTCCGATCATCACGCGCCATTGATGCACGCTCACGGACCATATGAACGACACGACGTTCTCACCGCGCAGCAACTAACCCAGGATCTGGATGGGAGCAGGAGAGCCATGTAAAGGAGAGGTTGGCCAGCAAGCCTTTTGCCGAGACCGACGTCTCTACCGCCTTGGAGGGGTCGTTTGAGACACCATCAACCAAGTGAGACACGATATGCAAGCTCGCTCGGGCTAACTCATGTTACCGTGAACGTCTTTCCCCTCGTTATTCTCGGCTTGTATGTACCGTCATCCTGCTCAAGATCCGCACCTCGGCCGCCTCCACGGAGGCGGTGTCAGGAAGTCGAGAAAGATTCATCTCGATGCCAGCGTGGTATGGAAACGTGCTGACATCCGCCTCATGGCCGCCTTCTCGTTCGAGATGGCCATCGGATGTTGAGACATGTGTGCTTGTACATCTGCAAATCCACATCATTACCACCGGGCCAGACAGAGGAGTATCCAAACCCGTCACTCACGCTCGTGATCATGTCAACTCGCTGACCCATGTGAAGAGCTGCATACAAGACGGGTCTCCAACTTCACCTTCTTATCATCCGCAAGGCCTCCCTCGTATGCAACACAAAACTTATCAGTGTGCTCTCCAGGTCACCGTACCATCAGGTTTTTGTATAGTTGTGAGGTGCCCACACCGCATCACTCAAGTACAGGGTAGCCTTCATCACACGAGGTATTGTATCTGAGTTAATGGGAACCATGTTGGCACATCTCAAGTACAAGTCGACTCGATTCCCGAACATTAGTGTGAAGAGAATTCTACTCAGTATATGTAGTGCCTGCAAAAATCGAAGCTAGTCAAAACATCGTTGTGATTGATGTTAACGAGATCAATGCGACGGCCGTGGATTCGTCCTTCATAACTTATTCTATCACTTCGCCCTTTGAAGACTGCAAAAGCGGCGTCTTGCTATTTCATTTCATAGCTTTACTTCACAGCGGTCCTACGAGTGCACATATTTGAAGGCCTCTTAAGAGACATGAACATCTGATATAGCATGCCAATGACAAAATGCTTTGAATAGATACTTGTAAAGTAAACTGGGGGGGTATCTCTGCCGACCTAAACCATATGAGGGAAATATCTACCAGAAAGAACCCTTTGATGCTCGTGACACTCAGCCGTATCAAAAATCATCTTCTTTTCCCATCCGTGAAAATGCCCTGGCTTCCAATGCCATAAACCTAACCCAGCCCGTCTAAGGGTACCAAATTCCAACGAATGAAACGCTAACGATGGAAATAAAAATGCAATAAACAAATGCTCGCTGGCTGCAAAAATGATGAAGACTATGCTCCAAGCAGATGGAAAGTTGAGATAAACAAACACAAAAGTATATCGATGGCTTAGGGTAGAATTTGAATGTGGAGGAGAGAGCCCATTGCCTTACACCCAAACAACGAATGTGAGGAGTGGTAGCCGCTCTGAGAAGTATGACAGCATCTTCGGCCGAGTAAAAAACATACCGGCTCAGGTATCGACTGGGCAAGGTGAGGGCATGTTCAGCCCTGTGTTGATGCGCGGATGGGGGAGTGTAGGGCTCTGGGGTAGGTAGGGCTGGTCATTGTCCGCGACCTTCCCAAAGTGGAATTCAGGTGAGATCGTCTCCCTTGTGAGCGGTGAAGATGCCGAGGCACGGGGAAGAGTCTGAACGACGGGCAGACCGCGCACCACTGGCTGCATGGGTTGAAGATGCATGACGAGTTGGATGCAATGCTCGGCGGAAGATCAGAATGTGGTCAGAGATCCCCTCTTCTAGAATACTGACACATCGCATGTGCGTCCCTGCAGTCTTTGGACTGCATTTGTAAGCCGGTGACTCACAACGACCATCCCGTTCCTTCACAGGGAAAAATGTCGGCGACCAGCGCCTGACATGGTATGACGTGGGTTTCGAATGAGATCGTGCTGCCCAGCGTGAAGAGAATCGTGTGAAGCTTCTGTGTCTCACTGCTTAGCTTCGGAGATGGGCGCGAGCGAAGCCTTCCCCTTTCGTGGACTGCTTGTGGCTTTTCGAGTCTTGAGCGCCATCTGCCTCCTCCTCTCCTTCTCCATCTTGACGTGTCGCAAGAACTCGCGCTGCTGCTGTCTTTGTCGCTCCATTCTCATGAGCGCATCGTCCGGGGACGAAGCTCTGCTTGATATGCTGTGGAAATCGTCTTCCACCACGGCCGAAGAAGACACGGAAAAGAGAAGATCGTCGTCGGGGAGGTAAGATGTAGCTCGAGGCGCTTCGCGATCCGGTTCGGAAAGGGATGAGCGACGTGGCCAGGAAGGAAACGCACATGCGGCGTCGGTGTGGCGAAGATTGGGAAAGGGGATAGCCAAAGGTGGAGATGAGACTGGGCTCATGGAGCCGTAGGATCCATAGGAGCTATACATGGCGGCGTTGTGAGTATTTGAGGCGCGCGAAAGAGTCGGTGATGGTTTCGTTGATCGTGTCGTACCCTGACGAGAAGTGGTCATGGGCCGCGGACACGCTTGATGTTCTAACTTGTGTGTTCTTTTCTTTGGTGTTGTGCCCCTTGAGGAGAGATGCAGAGGCGATGAAAGGGTCTGACAGATGGATGATGTTTTCCAGAGAGAGAAAGGGGCTCTTATGTCAAGCACGAACCACCTGTCACGGCTGCTTTGACCTTTGACAAGGATCTATTTCGGTTGATCGCCTGGCCAAGGCCGTGCCCGTAGGCGGATCTAAATGTGCAACAGGATGGTCCACCGGGCGGGGCGCTCAAGCTTGTCGCAAGGAGTAGAGAAGGGTCTTTGATGGCGCGCTCTGTTGGCGAGGGTCGTGGTTTTGGGAAGATGAAGTCGTCGCCCCTTGCTCAGTTGCGAAGAGCAAAGAGTTGAGTCGGTGGGCGTAGGAAGATGATATCTTTGCTGCCAGGGAGATAGGTGGAAGAGAGCCGATACCAGAAGGAACAGCAAGGCGATAGATCTATCGAAAGGGCACTGGAAGGTTCTTGAAGGGACAAGATGGTATGTTGAAGGGGCAAGATAATGAGTCAGGGGGGTGATCTCGCAAGATAATATAGGAATTCATGACTGCGCCTGAGCACATACAAGTATGTAGGCACACGAATCATCGGCTGGGGGCGACAAATATATGAGAGGCCACACTTACATGTGGTCTTCCGGGGGGGGACAGGCATGTTGCATGTTGTCACGGCCGGGGAAGGAAAGAGGAGGGTATGGGGTGTGGATCTATCAAGGGATCCCTGCAGAACAAGCTTGTTTCGAACAAAGGAAGGAAGGAAAAAGGGACAGACGGCGGTCAGGAAGAAGAAAGTAGACGACACATACTGCTGACCCCTGAGCAGTACATTGATACCGATATCTCGACCGCAGAAAAGTTTCCTCTCCCCTCTGCCCTCTGCCCCCACGCACGCTCCCACTCCCACCCCCCTTCGGCGGCGCTGGCTGATTAACCCAGCGGACGGACCGGCGGGGCCTGGCCAGGACAGCGGGCTTTTGGCTCCCAACGGTGACAGCCAACCACCAACCAAACCAGGCAGGGCCTGAAGCAGCAGCTGGGCTGGATGACAGTGGCCCGTCAGTCAAGTCACCTGCTGACCGCCTCGAGCGAACCAACCGGTCAGTCAAATTGTGGCTTCGGTTGGGACGCATCGGCCCGTCCAGGCAGCCAAAACGAACATCGATCAGGAAAAAAAACATATTCTGACCGATCTCTCTTCTCATCACCGACATTATCGTAATCAATCTTATTCATGCCACGCAGTACAGTGTTCCACACGCACCCCATGGGGGGAGGAATGGGGGTCAGCAAACCTTTGAGATGGGACGCTTGGGTCAGCCGTGGTCCTAATCGTACAGTAACACTGGAATAGTAAGGATCTTTTATTCTTGTTCGTCTTTGGAATCTAGAAGCCCTGAGTCAGGCTTCCAGTAAGGGGAGGTTACAGTGTGTACGGAGTACAACTTGAAGCCCTGCTCACCCCATACATACTACAAGTAGTACATCACACGCTTGTACTTTGGGCGACCGTTACATTGGACCTTTCCCTTGTTGAGAAGGCCAGTGGTCGTTGGTGTCGAACGTCTAGGCCACAGGGCTAGCCCCGCAAGTTGGGAATTCGCAGACCAACGCCATGGGAAAAAGGGGGCTCCGACGAGAAGTGCATATGGCTCTGATGATTACATTCCCGAACGCCTTGTTGTACCAAACACTATCTTTCGGGTTGATGCTGCGTCTCACCATGTATTATCTCGAGAACGCGATCCAGCCCGGCACCTGTCTTGTAGATGATATGTACAAGTTGATGTCTTTTACTCACACGAAGATATACAAACAAGCATCTGCAGGTTTTCTTTTCGCCATCATACATACAAGGTTATCCGGGGCACGCAACCGACGACACCGCCTACATACATACATACATACATACATGCGGCGGCGCCCTCTTTCAGCTTTTTCATCTGCACAGGGAGTCGCGGCACACCGCCCCCGTTTCCGGTAGCGGCCCCTAGCCGGATCTATGAACTGGGGTTTCAAAGACATGGAGAACTGCTGGATGGCAGGCGACTGGGGGCAGGCTAACGCGGTTACATACTTGTAATTACTTGATGTTGCTTGATCCATCGTCGGGAAGGGCGAGAGCGCAGCGAATATCACAATTCCGAAAGGCCACAGTTATCGCCAGCCCGCCCGGTTGGTGAGCTGGCCACGGCTATGCACACGGCGTTTCTAACACCCTGGCACACCGGTGAGGATGTCGTGCAACTTGAGGTTGTTATCTGCACGCACATGATTCGCTTAATAGGGTCTTGGCATGTGTGGAATTTTAATTGCAAAGGGAAAAGAATGAGGCATGCGATGCCGAACCGTCAGGCGCTGAAAGCGACAGCACACAAAGCCCGAATAGCCCAGCACGGACGTCTTCCGCAGATTGGAGACGGGCCAGCCCTGCCACCCGTTGCGACACACAAAGGACGATGGACACAAATAGAAAAATGTCGGACAACAAGATGGGCTTCGCGAAATGAGTTGGACCGTTCTTTCTTTGATCCCCCTGCTCCGCTGCGACCGCGTTATCCCGGTGGGATGGGAGTCTCGGATGCAGCGAGCCTCGGAGTCGATGTGGTTGGATCAGAGACTCGCGCACCACCACGGATCAGGGCGGATGAAGTGATGACGATGGTAGGACGATTTGTCACCACCCACTGGATGGTGGCTGCTGAACAAGCACCACGAGTAATACCAGGTAATAGATCCGGCAGTGATGGGCTTTCTTACTCGCCCACTCTGTTTGCGCTATCTTCACATGATCCAGTAGTGCCAAATAGAATGCCCAAGCGGTGGTGACTCAGGCGGTGATGGTGGTGAATAGCTTGATGCTGTCTGATTGGAGAGGGCGCACCATTCGTCGCCAGCATTGTTGGGGTCCGGCAACAATAATCCAATGGCCGCCTTTCGATTACATACAATACTTTTAGGGCGAGCTTCACGAGCAACGGCGGGAAATGTCGAATGGCCCTCATCCAACGACGTTTCCTGGACATCGAAATCCGGTCTGGTCGCGTTTCCACTCATTCCTTGTTTTGCCTATTTCCGTCGTCTCGTCGAACGGACTACGGGCAGGCCAACACGTCGCATCCGTCGTCCCAAGTGCCCCGTGCTAGTAGTGTTTGCAATCTCGGTCATGAGGCAGATCCCCATAGTCCGCACGTTACTGTAGGTAGTATCAATCATGTATGAGTCAGGCTTATTTCGACAGCCACGACATCAAGTTTGCTGCCCCTCCCCCCCCTTTCCAGCTTCTATTGTTTGCTTGCTTGTTTGCTTGCTCGCTCGCACCGCCTTTGCGTCGTGAAGGAGGGGGCGTGTCACGGCGCCCTGAATCAACATCCTCCTGCCTGACTCTTTGGCGACGCACCTCGTCGCTATATCTGTACGCGCTGTACGTACATGATGGCGTTGCCGTGCAGAGAGAGAACGTGGCCGGACAGGGTGCTGCCATAGGATCAAGAAACATGTAATTACAAAGTACATGTAGATTGGAGCTGTTGCACGTGTCACACAAACTGCATACATATTACAGTAATACCACTATTCGAGCCAGACTGGGGGCCATCTCTCCGCCATTACATACTGAAGCCTGTCCCCCCCTCCCCTCCGTTTCGCTTACTGAAGGAAGAATGTTCCCTGTATTCTAGGCAGCGATACCACGATACCGACCCTTAGCATCGGCTTGTGAACGGGCTCCTCCGCCCTCCTCCGACGAGAAAGACACATGTCAGGCCGGCAGTGCTCGGGAACACTATCCCTCCTCTGTGTCGATTACGAGCTCCGACGGTCGTGATGACGCCTCCTCTGACCTCTGCTTATCACGAGTACGACGCTGACTTTGGCTGAGGTTTTCAAATGCAAAAGATGTCGGATGTGCTCCTTCCAGCCCGCTGCCGTGGATGGCGTTTTCACATGGTCGCTGACCCGACCTGGGTTGCACCACGTACAAGTACGCGTGGGAGAGAAATTAGGATGGGATTTTCTGGCAGAGACAAATGGCATCCGACGCGGCGTGGGCGAATGAGACGCCGTTGAGCTTCCTGCTGACAGCTGATGGCTTCACCGCTTTCTCGCCCTATTACCTACTATGTATGTACGTACGGAGTATCGTTGGCTTGGAGAAGAAGCATCGAAGAAACGTTGCAGTGTCAAAGCCCGTATGTATGTATGTACATATGTAC
>JADHZA010000368.1:0-21964 GCA_018831705.1 Torrubiellomyces zombiae
TAGTCTCGTGACCTCTTATATAACACGATTTGTATGGTAGATAGAGTATCGCTATTTTAGGCTTAACCTATTCGTCAAGATCCCTGAAAGCGACCTGAAAGCTCCTTTAAAAGCACCAAAGGGATGTAATACTCCAACTCCTTGTCGGCTGGAGCAGCCGTAGTAAGAGTTACGAGGTGTACATAAGGGTCTCACCGCAGCGCGGATACGGTGCACGATGCAGGGGTGCAGCAGGGTAAGGGGTGCGAGCGCCCAGCAGCCAGGGTGCCGTGGCGGGAAGCAACTAAATTTAGCACTCCAGTCTGGTCGACGATGCACCGTACAGGGAGATTAATCACTGGATATGTTGAAACGATAGATCTAAGCATTAATACAAATAACACGCTTGATTCTGAATTATACATGTATGTGGCAAAGCAACTACCGCTACGTCGTGCAATGCTCAGGCTCGTGGACACTGAGAGCTTAGTAGACACGTATAGATGAGAAGTTTGCATTTCGATAGAACATGTACAGCGTCTACTGACAAAGAGGTGCATTGGCAAGGAACACCAGTCCTTCAAACCGGACGAAAATCAAGAGCCATATTCCCAAAACACAACCGACATGGCCATCGCTCTATGTACAATAGTCTCCATCAGTTTGAGATGCACGTACAGACATATCACTTCGACACTCCCTCTCGTTGCCGTACTCGCAGCTCCATCGACCGAGACACACCCTCTCACACCCCGACATCACCTCTTCAGCACGGTCACGCCCTCGAAACTTTATTCAGCTGGGAATCAGGTCCCCACGGGGTAAAGATGCCTTTTTATTCAGCGGCTTCAGGCTTTTCTCTGGCCCGACGATCTGTATGTAGGTACCCATCGGTGTCAGGGCAGTTTGATCCACCTCTGTGAGCCGGATTCGCCCGAGATCTTGACACGGCGCATGATGAATCTCGTCGGTAAGGCTCCCGTGCCATGTGGCGAGAGGATGATCTTTGTCTATAGGTAATATCTACAGTACGTAAGTGGATAATGGTCGTGGGGCTCCATCGGTTTCGAGTTGCATCTCGGGTTGATTTCGTCACGATGTGTTTCGCTCACGGCACGCCGTGCATTTGAAGGTCCGCTGCAGGAACCCACCTTCAATGTTGCAAGTCTCAACGTAGGGATGTTATGCCACATGAGTGCTCTCGCATTGAAAGCAGACATTGGAGAGCACGAGAGGCAGGAGAATGAGCAGCCGCTAGCTCATGATGTACATCGTTGACGCATGGTGTTGCAGCCAGTTGAGTTTGCATCTCTCTTAATACCAGCAAGGACAACGCTGCATCGTCACGGCACCATACCAGGGTGCCCAGGGAGCCGGGAAGCGCTAGGCCAGGCTAGGGGGCGCCACATGTCGCTGTCAAGCAACTCGGTATCATCGGAGCGGAAGACCATCCGCAAGGGTCCCGTCCGTCTTGCGGGCAAGACGGACGGGACCCTTGACGGTGCATTCGAATTTGATCATGACTGTGCAAATTATCACTTGTACAAGTACTGTTTGTACGGAGCATTACAGAGCAGTGCAATCCATTGCCAGTATGAATTGCATCTTGTTGGTCACAGAGTTTCGAAAATAACCGACAAGATCCCGTGACCAGAATTCTGCGTGCAAGTGCAGTCAATCTTATGCAAGTCGGCTGTGTCTGCCTGGGTTAGGCTTCAGCGGTTGCGCCACCCGCTCGCTTCCCGCAATCTGGTCTGGTTGATCACCTGACGCTTCAGAATCTTCCTTGCGGCTCCACCACCCGTGTTTTGTCCTGCGCTCCTCGTATCTTCCCGTTCGCCCATAGCATTCCTTGTATGGTTAATGGCTTAGTTGTCGGTAACATGAATAAAAAAAAATGGGAGATTTAATTACCGAAGCGAGATGACAACGGTTTGCCGGCTGCAGACGCATGCATGACGATGATCCTCAAGCATTCGGTGTTGCGTCAGGAGACACCCCCGGTTTTAGGACGCTGATGGTGCGAGCCAGCGTCCAACGGATCGGTACCCCGGAATGAGCCCTCTGCACTAATTTTGTCTCTGCCTGTGTGTGTCTTTGCGCCAGTATGTAGAATTATTACTACTATTCTCACGCCGTATTGTCGCTGTCATGAAGCATAGACAAAACATGTTTGTTGTGAGACTTGGACCATGACTGACTCTTCGTGTTGCTACGAGTCTTGACAGACCGTGCCCGGGGCAGTGCATGGACAGCCTGGTTGACGGGCCATGCGGACATGTCGACCGTGAAACAGGCACTATAATTATGCTTTTTCAGGTACCGCCCGTCTACCGTCCACCTCAATGGAGAGCCGCCAACGTCACCTGTTTCACCTTGTTTACTTTTACACACCCGACATAAAACTCACTTGAACCGTGATACGGCCCATTGTCATTGTCCGTCCACGACTCCAATCTCGTCTTCATGATGCAAACAATATAACAAGTATCAAACCCTAATTATATTACACACAGAATGATTTCCAGTACACCTTTCATATTCCTCTTCCACCACCATGACTGGACCGAACTACATAACATGGGATCCCTCCTCCTTCCACCCACCCCTTCCCAGGATCCCACGCGCCACACAGCTGGACTCTCTCCACTTGGCTCGCCTCGCAAAGCTTTTTTCCCATCCCCACTCGTAATTTTTTGGAGTGATACAGTATCAGTGAGTGACCTGTCCTCCGACGCCCCCACTCAATCTTTTTTTTGAAAAATCACTTTGCCTGTGTGTGATACAAGTATCAGCTTTGACCGGCTCTTCACTGCTCCCTCCCCCTTGGCTTCTCTTCTCCTCCCTCCCTCCTCGACGCTTCTGTCTTCTCCTGTGAAGTGAAATTCATCAATCAAAGTTCTCTATACCCTCGCTCTACTTGCCTTTCTTGTCAATTCTCATCAATTTACTGGCCTCGGATCGTTTCGCGGAAACTCGAACCTCCCACGTTTCCCTCACCTCAACTCATCTTTCACCATCCATTCAATCTCATCACAATGGCCTCAGCGGCACGCAACCTCCTCCGGCTCTCTCGGGTGGCCGTCAACACAACCCCCCGTGCCACCGTTTCGCGAAACACCAGCAGACTCTTCACCACCACGCGCGTGAACGGCGTGTCTGACACCGCCCACAAGAAGAGCGTCGTCCGCGAGAAGGAGGTCCCCGTCACCGTCTACGGCTCTGGCCAGGGCGACAAGCACACGGTACAGGTGCCCGACGGCGCCTCGCAGGTCCCCTACGACAGCCCGGCTCCTCCTCCTGACCACGATGCCGTGCAGCCGCTGAGCAAGAAGGTGTTCGAGGGCATGCCTCACACGCTCCGCAACATGACCGTCTACGGCAAGACCATCATCGTGACCGGTGGTGCGCGAGGGCTCGGCAACCACATGGCCCGTGCCTGTGCCGAGGCCGGCGCCAAGGCCATCATCATCTTCGACGCCAACCAGGACCTCGGTGACGAGGCGGCCGCCGAGCTCCACGACAAGTCTGGCCTGCCCGTCTCCTTCTTCAAGGTCGACGTTCGTGACGGCGCCGCTATCAACGCCGCCGTCGACTCCGTCGTCGAGATGTACGGTGCCCCCGACGCGCTCGTCAACGCCGCCGGAATCGCCGACTCCAACATCAAGGCCGAGACCTACGACCCGGCCATGTTCCGCCGTCTCATCGACATCAACTTGACCGGCACCTTCCTCATGTCCCAGGCCGTGGGCCGCGCCATGATGGCCGCCGGCAAGCCCGGCAGCCTGGTCCTCGTGGCCTCCATGTCCGGATCCATCGTCAACTACCCGCAGGAGCAGAGCTGCTACAACGCCTCCAAGGCCGGCGTCATCCAGTTCGCCAAGTCCATCGGTGCCGAGTGGGCCAAGTACGGCATCCGTGTCAACTGCATCTCCCCCGGCTACATGGACACCGCCCTGAACCGCGTCCCTGCTCTCGAGGCGCAGAAGAAGATCTGGAAGTCCATGACGCCTCAGGACCGTCTCGGAGCCGTGGACGAGCTGAACGGACTGTGCGTCTTCTTGGCCTCGGATGCCTCGAGCTTCATGACTGGCTCCAACATTCTCATCGACGGCGGCTACTCCTGCTACTAAGCCAGGTCCTACTACCACCACCTCGACACATAATTTTCCCTTGCATCATTCGCTATCAGAGCCGCCTTTGCTCGCTCCGAAGTGCTAAACACATTACGTCACATCCTGGAGCCATCGCTCTTCGTTCAGCGAGGCAAGCACATTTCGTCGGGCCCAGGATAAACCCTACCAAGCACCTTGGTTTTCTTTTACCGGCATATTTGGTCGATTCTTTTGCAATTTTCTGCTTGGCGTTCAGGAACTCGTTTCACGCATGTGGCATGGCATCGTGTCCATAGATCTCGAGACTTCATCGTTTTAGATGGTTAGACCCCAGGGAGGGTGCTCAGGAACATGATAGACTCCAGCGGCCGAGGTCAAGGGACCTCTTCGCTTAGACAAATATAGACCAAAAGTTCATACCTCGATTTCTTCCCTCATCTAGTGAGCGGACTGCAGAGTAAATTGACTAAGGGCCATCTTCATAGTGATGTCGGGAAGAGAACAGCGCTTTCTTAATTCAGCTGCCAAATCGCCTTGGCGTTTCGCTCTACGCAAACGTACAAAAGACCATTGATGACTTTCTGCATTGTTCATGGGCCACGCACTGCGACATTGCTGAACATCAGTACGTCGACGAGACAGACAAAAATCCAATCCCAGGAATCGCCAGTCGTCGTTCAATGAGATCGTTCTACATCAACCCAATGACGACTGATCCCCGAGTACGAAGGGGTGGGCGTTGAAGAGAATAGATACATTTCCACTGCTCAACTTCATAGGTCCCGTCACGTTCGGACTCAAGATATCGGGCCCTCGCAAAGCGGTCCACCCATTCATTCATTCATAGTGCTTCCCATGTAGTGCACCTCTATTCTCCGTGTGCCCATCAACGTGTTCCTAAAAGCCGGCTTCCCCCGATTTTCCGCCGTTGGCCATTCGAGGCACCGACATCTAGAAAGCCTCCATGTGGAAAGCAGCTGGCATAGCGACGGGCGATGGAATTCATCAACGTCTCCCACCCAAAGCGATGTCGTAGCCTGTCCAGTCTCTTACCACTTGCTCATCGCCTCGATCGCAATGTCAGACCAAGAGCACCAATGACCTTTGAGAGAGCATTGAAAGCCTGCTGCTTGCTACGACGTCGTTCGCGTGGTCGACCGTTATGTCAAAGGCCTGAGACGCCCGAAGACGCCAACGTGGTTGGTCGTCAATTTTTGCAAATGCTTGCAACGCAAACTTTTGTCCAAAGAAAAACGAAAGGGGGAATTGCTCGCTGCAGCTGAAACCGATTCAAGACAAATATGGACGGGGAGCTCTACACCCATGACCGGCGCGGAGGCTGCGAATACCTGGTCACGAGCCGAGTAGAGTAATAGGCGTATGTGATCGGGGAGAGGGCCAAAAATTGCGCCGTTGCCTGTGTAGCAGCATCGGGATGTACCTCCGCCTTCAAAGGGCGTCCGTCGTAAAGAGGTATCGCGCACAATCATGACGTGGATTTCGGGGCGAAACTATTGTTTTCGGCCCTTCTCGAGCGCCCGTTGCTCACGCGCAGCTCGCACAAGAGGCGACAGCTGGCCCATATCCACGCACGTCTTCATAAACTCATGCTGCGATAACAAGTCAGCAAAGAACACGGGGTTCCGCTACGAAGCCGTCGCAAACATACTCTCAGCAAATCATGAGCGCTGGCTCGCTTTTCGGGATCTACCTTCAAGGCAAATTGCAAAAAGTCTCGGAACGTGAGGGAGAGTTCGGCCTCGTTTTTGATTTGCGGCGTCCCGTTGGTGGCAATGAGCCACAGAGCACGCAGAGGCGATTCGGTCAGGTACGGAGGTTCGCCCTCGATCATCTCTATCGCCATGATGCCCAGGGACCAGATGTCCACCTTGCGGCCATACTCTTTCCTCGTGACAACCTCCGGCGCCATCCAATACGGCGTCCCCACCATGGTGTTGCGTTTGTTTTGTGCATCGTTGATGGTGGCACAGAATCCAAAATCAGCTGAGGGATTTGTTAGCAGGTAAAAGACGACCGGTGTGGGTTGCGGTAGCACATGACTCACTGAGCTTAATGCTGCCTTCGTTGGAGAGCAGGATGTTGTCGGACTTGATGTCGCGGTGGATGACGCCCTTGGAATGCAGATGCTGAAGGCCCTTGAGGACTTCGCGACAGACCGAGGCGATCTGACCCTCCGTCATGATGTTGAAGGTGACGACGTCCGTCAGGCTGCCTCCTTCCATGAACTCCATGACGACCCACAGCTCGCCACCGCACAGGTAGCTGTCGATGAAGTTTACGATGTTGGGGTGGGAGCTCTCCTTCATGACCAGGATCTCGTTGATGATCAGATCCTTCTTGGGCTGCTGCTCGAGATTCATCTGCTTGATCGCCACCAGACGGTTCGTTCCCCTCTCGTAGCCCGTGAACACGCCACCGGAAGCACCTTGACCAATCTTGGTGAAACCGCGGAAGATCTCGCGGGGGTCGCCGTCGTTGCAGATGCGTCTGAGCGACGCAACCACATCAGCGCCGTTGCTCGGCCTCGTCCTGTGCCTCGTCCTGCTCCCGGGAGCGCCGGGGACCCCAGGCTGGTACCTGGTCGGGTTGGGATGCCCGTTCAGATCGGGCGGTCGCCCGTAGCCGGCAGGTTGCGGCTGCGCGGGGATTGGAGTCTGGTGAGGCGGTTGTCTCTTGCTTTGCGAGCGGCCGACGTGGCCCGACATGGCCGCCTGCGCCTGCGCCAGCGCGTTCTCGTGCTGCTGCTGCATCACCTGATGAGGATGAGACGTGTGGTTGGACTGGGGGGTCATGGGGCTATAAGGCGGCGGCGGCGGCCCGTTCGATCGAGAGTTTGACCGCGACCGGGACCGGTGTTCCTCGGGCAGCATCGGCGCGCCGTCCTTTGAAGGGACGGCGGGCACGTCCTCACTGCTTTGAAAACCGACGCCCGAGTCCTTCATGGCGAGAGCGTTGTGCGGGAGCGACTTGTTGTTCATGCTGACGGGAGGCTTCGGCGCAGGCCGGCTGGGCATCATGTCTCGGCCAGGGTTCATCCCAGGACTTCTGCCGGGGGGAACGGGAGGCGGAGCCCGAGGGTTTTCGAAGCTCCCTGATGTCGACGTCGGCGATCAGCAAGAGACGGCACGGTCAAGACGCGGGGAGGAAACAAGACTTACCCATGTAATTGGTTGGATACATGCTCGGGGAAGCTGGGTTCGACGACGGTCCGTTGAGTTGGGGAGACTCGGCAGGACCAGCGTGGTGGAATTTTTCCAGCACCTGGTCTTCCGGCGGCCGCTCCGTCGTCTCCTTGTAAAACTGCACGATGTCGACCATGACCTGAGGATTCTCCCGCCTCTCCTTTTCGGATATGCCGCTCTCGTTAATCATTCGTTGCCACTCTTTGGGCAGACCCTAGGCAGCTCGCGTTAGCACGTGTATCGTTTTCTGGTGATGAGCATGCTGGACCAACGGTGAACTGCCCCGTAGCGCTGTCGTATCCAACATGCGTTACGTGGACGGGATTCTCCGGTGCTGAAATTGTAGGTTTCTTCTGGGAGCCGACCAAGCTGTTAACGAATCCCGAGAAGCCAGACTTCTTGCGCAGCACGGTGGGTTTGGCATCTTTGCTCTCGTCCGAAGCTCGCGAAGAAGGACTCGTGATGACGGTCTCGGTGCCCCTGATGCCGCCTTGCATCTTCTCGGTGACGGACGGATCCATGCTGCTGAAGCTCTGGGAGGGACGGAGCGCGGGGCTCGCGAGCCGCGTGTCGGTGCTGGCCTTGACAAGCGGGGGGGCGATTCCTCCACGCGGTTTTGAGGACGACGACGACGGAGGACCTGCGAAGTTGGTGGCTTCAATGCGATTCAGGATCGCAGCGCCATCAAAAGGCGCGCCGAGGAGGTCGTCGGACGAGTTGTTGCTCAGTTGCCCGGCCTGAGGGTCGGACAGACGGTTCGATCGATGAGGCAGAGGCGAACTGACGGCGCTCGCCTTTGCAGCGACGCGTGAGGGTGCGGCGGCGGTGGTGCCGAGGAAATCCGCCTGGGCAGCAGTGGCGGCAGCAACAGCAGCAGGCGAGGCGCCCGATGACCACTGCGCGACGGGTAGATGTCGGGGTGATGAGCCGCTCGAGGTATTGGAGACGGACGATCGAACGGGAGGAGCGCTCGGGGCTCGTCGCAGGCTTTGCGAGCTTCGCTTGCTGCGGAGGGATAGGGAATCCTCAACGCCGGAGGAGGAACGGGTATGCTGGGTCGACGGGGGCTTCTTGGTGAGCCTGCGACGCTGAGAGTTGCCGTTATGTAACAAGGACGGTCCCTGGCCGTCCATGGTCCTACAGTCAGTCTCTGCCCGAACCGTCCTGCTCTGAAGACGGCAAAGGTGAGAGAGAACGAGCGTGTGCGTGCGCGTTCGTGCGTGGGAGCGGACCGCTGCGTGGGAAAAGGAAAAGAAGTCCTGGCAGGGACGTAGGATCGAGTGAATGAGGCCCTAGCCTCGATTGTCTGGTTGGCTTTCTAGTGCTCCTTCGGGTGGATGCCTCCTACGCTGAGGTGCCTTGCGAGAGGGCGAGTTGGCAAAGCGGGCGGGTGCCGGTTCGACAGTGGATGCCTGTGTCGGTGGAGGCTAGGCGCTAAGGGATTAGCACGTTAGGTGCACAGACGGCGAAGTTTTTAACAAGGCGCCGCGGGCCTCACGTTGGCGGCCGGGTACCTGACAAGTACTTTTCCCTGTTCGGGAGGGTCAGCCAAGCCGCAGCCAAGCTCCGGTGAGAGAACTAGCCGGGCCTGAGGCTACCTGGGCGGTACCTTGGGGCGTACGGCAGTTTGCCTAATTGTCGTTTAAAAAAAAATTGAAAAATTCGCCGAGCAGAACAGAGTACTTGTATGTAGGATCGGACAATGATCCAGCGCTGTGCAGGGCCACGATCATGAAGGTATCAATGTTTCGAAAGCAGTGGTGATGATTCACACGTGGACGAGTTTCGAGCGTACGAGGAGGTAAATACTAGTAATCCCCAGCTGGACGATTCTGGCCAGTGACGACCGGGTGACAAGCGTGCAGCAGGGAAGGAGAGCGCGTCGTGTGGAGCGGTTTGATCTTGTCTCGGAGCCTAGATGTCAGTCAGGTCACCGGGACCTCGACGCCTCGTAGCCTGGTCTGGCCGACTTTAATGCAGATAACTTGGGGCAGAAGGCTCAAGATCAGCTGCTACAAGAACTGCTCATGGAGAGGAGCTTGACCATGACTTGTCCGTGTGTAATACTCCGTACTTGTACAGATGCTGAACCTCGCATTTCCTTCGTAACCTTCCATCCGTCGGGCTGTCAAAAGGTGGGTTTTCGTTGGCGACGGGCGGGGCCACGGTCGACAAGTGGGAGAGGGGGTGGCACGGTGGATTGATGGTGGTGGGTGGGTGGGAGTGGTCAGTGGTGTGTGGCGCTCAATTGTTCGAGGGCCGCTGGGCGACAATGAGGAATTGAATACAATGCACCTCCGAGTCGAGGCAACTGTGTACTGTGTGTGTCGTGCGCGCGCGCGTGTGTGCACAACAAGGCGCCCGCGGGAGGTGGCATCCCAAGGATACGAGCCATCTTGGACAATGGGATGCGGGAGACGTGGATTATTATATCTGGTTCTCTCCGAGTTCTTTGCCGAGCGTGTAACAACAGTAATGTACGGAGTACTCGTGGCTACTAGTAGTAGGCAATGCTCCCTAGCAGCCGGGGCATTGGAACGGGGTGATCCAGGACTTAGTGAGCAGACCCTAAACGTTCAAGTCTCCCCGTCGCCGTCGCTGTCTCTTCATGTTCCCTGCTGGGTATGAAACGAGCGGACCAGGACAGTCGAGGGAAGGCCTCGCCATGCGGGCCGCGGGCGGGAAGCTGTACAGTACGCATAAACGCTGCATCCTCTACCAGTAGCCACCCGAACAGGACAGGCGTATTCCGCAAGTCAGGCAGCGACAATAAGTCTTGAGGTGTCCTTCTAGGCTGAGCGCACTAGAATACACTAGATGCTGTGTTGGGGTCCATGATTGCTTGCTTCAGAAACCGGTGCATAGGCGCAATGGTGAGGAAGGGATGTGCAAACCTTACAGTGCGATTAGATAGCTCTCCGTACGAGTTAGTCTAGTAAACATGGCATCAGCAGCAACCAAGTACAAACTCTAAGCTGGACAGCCTTGTCTGGCTGCGACGTCCGTCCACCTACACCTGGTTGTGTCTTGTTTCCTTGATGATTAGCACAACATCTTGATCTGCACTAGGAGTTGCTTAAACGATGGATGTCATGAATCTTTAGCCAACAGCTGTGCCCTGCCCTGCCCTCTACCCCGTCTGTGGCTCCCCTCCCCTCGGCATCAACAAGAGTCAAGAGCGCATTCTCCCGTCCCTACAGACTAAGATATCGTAGCAAACGGTGACGGCGTGTCCAGCTGTGGTTGGGCGATGACGATGCCGAGGAGCGAGACCGGCTCACCTTGCTGCTCGACCTCGAGCCTCCCATGGCCAAAAGTTGTACCTGCCCATGGTGCTTTGCCGTGCGCAATCTGACAGTGGCCCGTTGTTCAGGTTTGTTGCGTGTTTCACCACCCGGGGTCTTCGTCCTCGACAAATGCAGCTCCGAGTGACGGGATGCCGGACATGTCTGCAAGCATGTACATGCAATTTCAGAGGCCGAGCGAATACAGGTACAAAGCCCGTCGTGGAGCCTCCCCAGCCCTTCATCAATCACCTACAGATGTAATGAATACGGGGTAATTAGATTGACGCGCAAGCGGCCCGGGACGTGCGGCCTGCGCAACGCGTCACCCAGCTACCTCTATGTATGTACGAATATGATCCATGTGCATCAGCCAGCCAATGAGAGCAGTCGGAAGGCTCCCGTTCATCGTACAAGTTGTCATTAATATGCCAACGAGCTCTGCAGAGGGTTGTTTATCATAGTTGTAGCCCCTTCTTTGTTCAATGTCCTGCATCTACGGATAAGTGGGTCCGGTCTCTCCCTCTGTACTGTACTACAGTAAGGAGCCCACATGCACCCCTTTCATTCCCCAAATCGGCGGCTTGCGCCCGTCATCTGGTCAGGGTCATGGCGTGCTTGTGCTTGGCTACCGATACGTGCGTACGCCTCGCCATCATCTTCTCGTCGCCGTACGCGTTAGCAGAGAACAGAGCGAATTCATATAATTCCTTTGTATTCTGTTCGAGGCTGAGAAGGGCTTGCGCCATGTCACATGGGAGAGGCGAACGCCGGGTGGCTTGTTTCCTCCGTCGCTCGTCGGCAATTCCACAAAAGTGCCCGCTCGCTCATATCCTTATTTCGGTATCGAAGTCCCGCCCATTTGAACCTCGAAGCCGATCCAGATCCGATCATCAAGGGTCGGGGAAGCGACCAGTGGTCACATTTTGTGCTGCTCCTGATCTCTTTAAAGCGCAAAGTACGCATTTTTTGTATATGACCCACATGACACTCTTTTCGAGCAGTAACATAAGTATATACCAAAAGCTCCGCTAGATCGATATTCCTTCTAAGAAATAGAGGAGCTACTGGTACTTCTACGATAAGCTAAAATTCGTAGAAGGCTATATACCCTCTATCGCCACTTCTTAATTAGTCAATAATCCTTATCAAAACAAAAAATGCGTACTTTGCGCTTTAAAGAGATGGGCCAGAACCTGGATGGACCCAAGCTCTAGGGTAGGTATAACTATCTGGGTCGTCGGATTTGAGCAATTCTGTGATGCTGTGGCAGCTACCGCCATCACGAGAATGACAAGCTTGCCAGCCTTACTAGGGGCAATTTAGAAAAGCAGCTAGGTTGGTAGCATGTAGTTGTTGCTGGCTCAAAACCAGATATCTGACACCGGGGCAAGTTTGTATGACTGATATCGATATACCAAGCTGGCAGAGTCGCTAGGTTAAACTGTATGGCCATTAGGGTAACCGACGAGTTAGGTGGTTCCTGGGCGCTCTTAGTAACCAAGACCCACCACCCCCTCTCAGCCTTGCACACAATTCCAGAGAGCCTTGCGAGACGACCTGCTGGCCTTTGGGGCTCCGTTGTCGAAAGCCAACTTCAAGCTGTCCTGGGAGGAGCTCCAGTCTGCCACCAATTCTCCGACCATCCTCAAACTTCTTCTCGCCAACGTTCTTGGCTTCTTTTCAGGATCCCGATCACCTGGGTTCCATCTTTGCTTTGATTCATCGTTCGTTCAATGTCTACATGATGTTCTAGGCACAGCCAAATCCCAGCCAAATCGTGTCCTCGCTCTACGTAATCAGCTCTTTACCGTGCCTTCCTGCCCCTCTGTGAGGACAAGTCTTTGGGTCAGTCTGGCGTGTCCCGGTATGCAGATTGTTGTGTGTCTCTTGGGAGGCCAGCTTACCATTGGCTCATATGTTAACGTTCATTGCTAGAATCGCACCTCTTTTAGACTCACGGACACTCACCGGACGCACGCGACAGTCAGCGGCACCGCCTTCATCAACCATGACCTCCGATTCCAACCAAGGTGAGGAGTCTGCGGCGCAGAGACTCCTGCAGAAGCATGCCGAGGCCCCCCACCCAGCTACGGTTGAAGACGTACCCGATGAGGAGCTGCCGTCCGCGCAGCCGCTGGACGCCTCCGGATCCTGGACGGCGCCCATGAGCTCGAAAGCGGCCGGGAAGCAGAGCTCGAGAGATGCCAGCGGCCGCCTCGACACTCAGTCTCATGATCTGTTCCCGGAGCTTGGAGCTGTCAAGGGAAAAAGCGCCAACGTGACCCCCATCTGGGGTGCCAAGAACAACGCCAATAGCAAAATGAATGGCAACGGGCCGCCCAACGGCACGGCTCGCTCGTCCGCGGCGTCCTTGGAAGAGAAGGGGCATCCCTCGAAAGCTTCCGCACCGTCCATGGTCATTCCCGGACGCAACATCGAGACCGTCACACTTGAGCCGCAGTTTATCCTGCCTCGCGCGCAGCTGAGGCGTCCGATCCCCGACATTCTGAAGGACATTAACCGCAAGTCGCGAGCCAACATCACCATGGCCACGGCCTCCAACGGTCGGCTCCGATTTGATGCTTCTGGTCCTCCCGAGGTCGCTCAACAGGCCCTCAAGGACTTGGTACAGCAGATCGGAACCAGGGTTTGTGCACGCAGCCTTGACCAGATTTCGATCCTCGGCTAACTCCCCAGCAGACATCGATTAAGATTTCAGTACCTCACTCCGCACGAGCCCACATTATTGGTAAGGGCGGGTCCACGATCAAAGCGATTCAGGAGAAGAGCGGTGCGAAGATCCATCTCCCCAAGCTGGAAGACAATGCCCCGGTGGATGATGACGAAGCCACAATCGACGTCACCGTCGAGGGCAACGCTCTTTCTGCTGCTTCGGCGCGAAACGAGATTCTGAAAATCGCCGGAGAGAGGGCGGCCAACGTTCAGACCAAAATCCGCGGCGTTCCTGCGGCATTCTACCCCTTCCTAGCAGGACCGGGAAACAGCTTGCTGCAGGCGCTCGAGGACGACCACGGCGTCCAGATCCGTGTGCCTCACCAGGCCGTCTCGCAATCCCAGACCCCAGTCGCACCTGGTCCCGGCCAGCGACCCGTGTTCGCGCCCCCCACCGCCGAGGAGGACCACATCCAGCTCGCGGGCGATCGGGCCGCGGTGCAAAAGTCTCGCGCGGAGATTGAGCAACGGGTCTCGGAGCTCCACAAGCTTCTCGAGCTGGAGCAGATGCCCATCCAGAGGGGCCGACACCAATTCATCATCGGCAACCGAGGCATGCCCCTGGACGAATTCTTCTCCGAGACCGGCTGCGTGGTGCTGCTCCCCTCGGAGGAGGACGAGGATATGGTGACCGTCATCGGCCCGGCCGACCGCGTTCAAGCCGGGCTCGAGCGAGCCATGGACCTGGCCATGGGCGTGCAGATGTCCAATATCGACATCGCAAGGTTCCACCGCAACGCCCCCATCGGCGCCGCGGCGCACGCGGGCAACGTGACCCGCTACCTCAGGCGATGCAGGGAGATTGAGAGGCTCGAGAAGCTCTACAGCACCCACATCAACACGCCGTTCTCGGAACACGGCGCCCTGCCCTGGGAGCTTTACTCGCGCGAAGGCAAGAACGCCATCCGGGCGCAGTCCGAGATCACGGGCATCGTCAACGCGCACCCACCCTCCCGCATGCGATCGGTCGCCGTCGACCCGTTCTTCCACCAGCATCTGCGCAACGACATTACGTCCCGCATGAAGCAGGATTTCGGCGTGCACGTCGTCGTGCCCGAGGCCTCCGAAGCCGACGCACCGGTGCTCCTGGTGTACGAGGGTCCCGCCTCCGTCGATGGTGTGTACCAGCTTCCGCGAACGAAGCCGGCGGACGCCGAAATCCTCGCGTTCAAGAAGGCTCTCGAAGACGCGGAAGCCCACATTCTTGGCCTCATCAACAAGCAGGAGGCCCTGTCGAGCACGTCCTTGGAGGTGCCGCCCAAGTTTCACGAAAGGCTCAGGAGATTCATCAAGAAGGAACAAGAGAGCCGCGCCAACGATCAGATCCCCGTGCGCGTGACCAAGGTCGGGTCCACCATCACCCTCCGAGGGCCCAAGTCGGCCGTGGAGACTCTCGCAAGCCGGGCGAGCGAATTTGTCGAACAGGAGAAGCAAGACGAGAAGGAGCGAGGCTTTACCTTGAGTTTTGACTTTCCGCAGAAGTTTGCCAACATCTTGATCGGAAAAGGCGGCAGCAAGATCAAGGAGCTTCGCGACCGTTTCGACGTCGAAATCCAGGTCCAGGACGGCAAGGTCGAGCTCCAGGGCCCCAAGGCCAAGGCCGAGGCCGCACGGGCTCACATCCAGAGCCTCGGCCGAACCCTGGCGGACGAGACGACGCACACGCTCAAGATCGACCCCAAGTACCACCGAGAGCTCATCGGGGCGCAGGGCGGCCAGATCAACCGCCTGCAGACGCGCTACAACGTCCTCATCTTCTTCCCGCGGACCGCCAAGGCGGCCACGGAGGAGCAGCAGTCCGGCGCGGAGGCGGGCGGCGAGGCCGGAAAGCCCCGACGACAGCAGGCGCCCGACGAGGTCATGATACGAGGCCCCAAGAAGGGGGCCGACGCGGCCCGCGACGAGATATTCTCCCTCCACAAGTACCTCGAGGAGCACTCGGCGACGGCGACGGTTCCCGTGCAGCAGAAACAGGTTGGATCCCTGATCGGCCAAGGCGGCGCCGCGCTGGACGAGCTGCGGCAGCTCACGGGGGCGCGCATCGACGTGCCAGCCGAGCGCGACACGGACATTGTGGAGATTTTCATCAAGGGAACCGCCTCGCAGGTCGCCAAGGCGCGCAAGGCTCTGGAGGAGAAGCGAGCCGTTTTCGACGACACGATTGTGCAGACCGTGGACGTCGACAAGAAACACCACAAAGCCTTGATTGGCTCCGGAGGTAAGCACCGCATCCGCCGTACGTCCGTATGTCCAACTCCGCTGACGATCGAATTCAGGGTCGACGCTTCGCGACATCGTGCTGAGCGCCGGCGGCTCCAGCGACCGCCGCGAACTCGCACGCACCATACAGTTTCCCAAGCAAGACAGCGACGGCAACGGCATCAAGGTGGAGGGTCGCACGGAGGTGGTCCAGAAAATTGTCCAGCGCATACGCGACATGGTTGCCGAGCGCGAGAGCCAGGTCACGGAGGTGGTGGACGTGCCCATCGAGCATCACCGATCGCTGATCGGACGAGGCGGCGACGTCAAGCGGCAGATGGAGACCAAGTTTTCGGTATCCATCGACGTGCCCAGGCAGGGCGACGGCAAGACGGGCGTCAGGGTGACGGGTCGGCCGGAGAACGTGGCCAAGGCCAAGGAGCACATCGCCGGCGTCGCCAAGCAGCAGCAAGGCGAAACGATTCTGGTTCCACGCAGCGCCCACCACGCCGTATCGGACGGCGGCCGGCTGTTCCGACAGCTTCGAAACAACCACGACGTCACGGTCGACCACGCCGGCCAGACCGTCCCCGGCAAGGCGGACACGTCGTCCAGGAGCGGCGACGGAGCGCTGCCGCTCATCACGGACGATGCCGAATCGTCCGCGGACGCTCACTCCTGGCGGGTGGTCAAGACGATGTCCGGGGAAGAGGGCGACATTCCCTGGGTCCTCCGAGGCTCGACGGAGAACGTGCAAAAGTCCAAGGACTTGATTCAGCGGGCCCTGGACCAGGTCAAGAAGAACGACGCCACGGGTTATCTCATCCTGCCGGACCCGAGGACGTATAGGCACGTCGTCGGTCCCAACGGGTCGACAATCAACTCGATCCGGCAGCAGACCATGTCGAGGATCCAGGTACCCCGAGACCAGGCCAAGAACGAAGCCATTGAAATATCCGGCCCAGTCGAGGGAGTCGAAAAGGCCAAAGATTTGATCCTGGCGGCCGTGCGAGCCGGGCAGGGGGCCAGGGAGTAGTTTTGCCAGGCCCGACAGAGATGCTCTGTTCAAGACTATACCAGGCAGGAATCTGCGCGGGAGGAAGAATCAAAGCTTTTGAATGGCGCGAGGTCAACTGGGGGGGAAAATGTGGCAACGAGAGTGGTATTGAGCTTGAGGGACCGCGCCAGGCGGGGGAGGTCGCATTTCAAATTCAGGTAGAGGGTATGAGAGTGTTGTATGCTATTGCCTACTTGTACTAATGCGCTAGATCAATGCTGGCAGGACAAGGGCGTATCGTATCTGTATGCACGTAGCAAGAGGTTGATGCCTCAACACTCATGACCGGACATGTTGAAGAGCCTCGACCAGCTTACAGCAAGGCACGTCAGCAAAGTATGGGATGACGGAGCCAAGAACTTTAGGGTGTTTCGTCTTGCCCTCCTCTAATTTGTACAAGTATCAACATTGTAAAGCAACTTGCTACAGCGGATGGCGGCTTCGGAGCCGAAAGTTGCTATCATGACGACCGTTTACTGGGTGAGCTCTTAGTCATCAGTCAGATATCGATCTCCTGGCCGCGGCTGCAGGATAGTACCCCTGCGGCCAACGTCAAACCTGCGAGCTTCTTTTTTTTTCCCTCGGCGACTGGGATTCCCTCTTCGTGGCAATGAGGATGGTCAAGGACGATGCCCTGATGGGCGCATCAGCCACCACCGCCGATGCCGCGCCGTGGGAGGCCGTGGACGAGCACGAACAGGTTTTTGTCCTCGTCACCGGCGCCAATGGGTATGCTCTACTCAAATCCATCCGCGCTGCCGGAGCTAACAAGGGACAGCGGTGCCGGGTCGGGCATGTGCCAGCACTTGATTGACGAGTTCCTCAACACGCGATCCCTCTCGTCTCACCTCATCCTCCTGCCGACCACCCGCTCCAAGGCCAACAGCCTCGACACGATCCGCCAGCTGCGCGAGCACGCCGTCGAGACGGCCAAGACGTCCTCGTCGCTGGCCTCTCGCGCCGGGCCCGGATACCGCTGGCAGGACACCGTGGCCAGGATCCACGTCCTCGGCCTGATTGTCGACCTGTGCGACCTGCGAGCGATGCGGACCCTGACGCAGGCCCTGTGCCACGGCGTGGTCGGGAACCCGACGGGCCTGGAGGGCGAGTATCTCCACCGCGTGAGGATCCCCAAGCTGGACAGCGTCATCTTCAACGCGGCCTACGGCGCGTGGTCTGGGCCCAACTACTGGAAAGTGCTGGTGTCTTTTCTCACCAGGGGCCCTATCCACTCCACTTGCGTCGTCGAGTACAAGATTCCACTGCCCACGCGCATGCTGAATGAAAGACGAAGCCTCAACTACGTAAGGAGTTCACGATGATTTTGCGTTTGGGACTGTGCTGATTCTGTGGTTCTCCCGTCCACAGCCCAAAGAACCGCTTTTAAGCGAAGTCTTTTGCTCCTGCATCTTCGGTCACTACATGCTCGCGCACTGGCTGCTCCCGCTTCTCCGACGACGCTCCGCTTCGCAGACACCCGGCCGCATCGTCTTTGGTAGCAGCCTGGACGGCCTCGCGGACAAGTTTGTTCCCGATGACCCGCAGGGCTTCGAACGAGGGTTCGCCTACGAGTCCGCCAAGCGCCTCACGGACCTCCTCGCCCTCACATCCCCCCTCCCGGCCGCCCGACCATACTCGACCAAGTTCCTCACCATGGACGACGAGCAAGCCCAGGCCGAGCTCGTCATCCCGCCAAGAATATACGTGACCCATCCCGGCGTCTTTCCGTCTGCGATCTTTCCGTTCCCCTGGATTCTCATCGTGTTGCGCACCTTTCTCTTTTGGCTGGTGCGCATGATTGGCTCGCCCTGGCACAATGTCAACGGATATCGCGCCGGCAAGGCAGCCGTTTGGATCAGTCTCGAAGATCAGTCGACCCTTGACGCCTGCCACGCCGAACGTAGCAAATGGGGCAGCTCTACGGATGCGTCGCTCCACACCGCGGTGAAGAAAACAGAGGTAGGGGGCTGGGGATGGGAGGGCAAGGTCGAAGATCCAAACGACGAAGCGGAGACGAGGCCAGCCCTGCGGAAAACAGCCGGAAGGGCCTACAGGGCCAAGAATGTGACGCAGGAGGACATTGAAGAATTCGAGCTGATGGGGGCGAGGTGTTGGCAGATGATGGAGGAGCTGAGGGTACAATGGACGAGGATCCTCGAGAATGATGAGAAGGCATAGATTGATTTCCCGGACACTACTGCGTGGTTTACCAAGGAAAAGTGCAAAAAGCGTCATGGTGGTTGAGGACGAAAGGGATAGAAATTTCCAAAGGCATATATACATTTTAATCATCAGGCGCGTCCCTTGACGCAAGTCATCTTCAACTCATCCTCCATCCAGTTTCCCCGCGTCAAGTCGTCGAATGTACTAAGCTGGCTGGCCATGATACAATGCAAAAAAATCCAAGTCCACCTCGTACACGCATGCCTGTCTGATGCAGCATGGAGCCGTATATACGCGCATGTTGTCGTATATGACAAAATTCCGTGACCGTCGTCTCGTCATGAAAAGGAAATAGCCTTCGCTGTTTGTAAATTATCAGTTCGTCCGGCTAGGCAGACGTCGCAGACGCGGCAGACACCCTATCCTGCTCGTCGGAGCGAACACGACGCAGGACAACCTTGTCCTTTCGTCCAAACAAGCCAAGGAACAACGGCAGAGGGCAGACGACGAGGCCGACGACAGCCTGGAAGATAAGCGTCATCCTCATGTTTCTAGGGGGATCGGCCTTTTCGTCGGCGGTCAAGGCGTCGCTCGAGATGATGAGAAAGATGGCGCCGAAGAGCTGACCGCCGGCCCACGCCGTGGTGGACGTCACCTCCGGGCTGAGCGGGTGGCTGAGCTCGGTGAGCAGCTCGAGGACGACGGGGACGAGGGAGAAGCAGGCGGCGCCGAGGATGGCGACCACGACGTACGGGCCGGCGACGCTGCGGGTCTCGGGCATCCAGATAAAAACGAGGTAGCAGATGGCGATGACGGGCACAAAGGTCTTGAGGGCGAGCACGAACTTTTTGTTCCGGTCGAGGAGCGGAGAGCTGATGGCGGAGAAGACCAGCCCGGCCACGATGAGGATGGCACCCCCTATGCCGGCCTCGTCGTCGGAGAAGCCGTAGGGCGTCATGATCTGGTTGAGCAGGGTGGAGAAGGAGTTGAAGAAGCCGACGTAGACGAAGAAGGGAATCAGGACGAGCCACAGCTCCAGCGAGCCGGTGACGACACCCAAGGACTCGCGGAGGCTAATCTTGGGCGTCTGCGACGAGGGACCGACGGGCGTGGGCGGTCGGGCGGGCACGAAGACGGCGGGCACGCAGCAAACGGTGGACTGCGGCCAACGTTAGCAGATGACTACATTCGCCTGGAGAATGGAGAAGGGGAACGCACAATGATGGAGACGTAGAGCACCATCCGCGAAATGTCGCCCGGATCCTTGACCCAGAGCGGGTTGATGAGCTGGCCCAGAGCACCGCCGAGCGGGTTGGCGAGGCTGGTGAGGGCGGTGGCAGCGACCCTGCCGCGGTTGGTGAACCAGAGATCCGAGTACCGCGTCGGGGCGGCGAGAGTAAAAGGCTGAGCCAAGCCGATGAGGATCTCGCCGGCCATGGCGTAGGCAAAGTTGCCGCCGGACGCGCTGGTCGAGCCGGCGTAGCGAACCCAGTTGCCCACGAGGATGAGCAGGGCGGCAATCATAAAGGCCGGCCTGGGCCCTCGATGCAGCGTGGCAATGGTGAGGGGGAAGACGGCGACAAAGGCGAGGAAGAAGGCGGTGCTGATCCAGTTGATGCTCGACTTGGACACGTTGAAGTACTGGGCCGACTGCTCGGCCACGGGCGCGTACGTGAGCCACTACGAGAAGTCAGTCAACGGTTTCGCAACCTCGTTCACGCGGGGACACGCACATCCCACGAGACGACAATGTTCATCAGCGTCAGCTGGACCAGGCCGAACCATCGTCGCTTGTAGGTGCGGTACTCGCTCGACGACCCTTGGGCGATGCTGGCCTCGCGCTCGCAGCCTGGGACGCCGCCGTCGACCAGCGGACTGCTCAGGCTGTAGGACTCGGAGCCCGTCTTTTTTGGTTTCCAGAAGCGGAGGCCAGTGGCATCGAGGCTCTTTTCGTCGCCGGCCATGGTGGTTCGTCGACCAAGCGGAGCTGAACCGTCACGAGCAGCGACGGCTCATGAGAAAGCGTCTGGAACCAGTCGCGTCAAGGAGATGGAGCCGCCGGGCATAGCGCAGGCAAGGCTGGGCAAACGAAGTCGAAGACTGCGTTGGTGGGAGTTCCGTCGGGGAAGGCTAGCTCTCTCGGCCGGTGAGAGTAGTCGAGTCTCGCAGCTGGTTGTTGGGAGAGGTTGCAGTGAGGTTTGCGATCCTTTCGGCACGCGCCGTTCACTGTTGTGCCCTTGGTCGTTTCCCCACGACAGCGGAGTTTGCTCGCCCGGGCTGGTTCGCGGTAGGGATGGGGGTCAGCTGCCGATGATTACGTATAAATTAGGGGGCGATCAAGCTTGCTGAGATGAGATGGAGTGTGGGTGGCCGACCGTTGGCGCCATTTTCCCTCAGCCTGTGCACGATGGCCCCCGTCGCGTGCATGTACGGAGTTGGCCTAGTATGTGAGATTGATCCATGGAAGACCCTGGGTCAATATAGGCTAACGTGTAGGATGCATTTGCCCTTTTCGGATAGAGGATGCATGTCTTTGTCGTCCATACATGAACAGAACGAAATAGATGTGGACTAACCAGCTCTTTTCCAAGTACGAATGTCTAGGAGCACTGGGTTGTCTCAGATTGGGGGCGTCTCACCTCCGCGTTCTGCCACGGGGCGGGTGGATTGAGGGAGCGTTGAAGGAAGTGCGTAATTACTCGGTGCCACTCATATGTATGTAGTGCAGCTCCCGGTATGGCGGCTGAGCTAGAGCCGTCCGGGTCAAGTAAGCGCACAGAAGGACGGCCTCGACCGCGTGTGATCCTTACTAGCAACATATGTACACTGCTGGTCCTTGCTAGCTATGTTATACATATATACGCACTGGCAGCAGAGATTAGCCACGCGGCTCATGTCGAATCGGAGCCAAGGGCACGACCAGCTTCTGGATACTGTCTGATCAATCATCTTCTGCCAGATGAATTTTGGAATGGCTCAAGTTCCCGCGTACGATATCATGTACAATTATTACCGGCATCAGCACGGAGCAGGGGTACCCTGTCCCCAAAAGTTCGATTATCTTGTACATTTATACTTGTGCAAGTATGAATTGGGCAGCGTGTTGCTGCACCTACGAGTATCTGCCTCGATACTTTGTACTGTCCACCGCTGATTTGCTCCGTCTGTACAGGTATGTATGTGCCCGAGCTGGGATGGAGCCATTCGACAGTCGATCTTAACTCGCAG